>JAKRSK010004638.1:40000-90000 GCA_029891615.1 Natrix natrix natrix | reverse complement strand
AAAAAAATTAACTACTGATATTCTTCTGGAAACAAATATAGAATCTACTTTACTAGATTGACAATGTCTTCAATTTTGTTGATGTTGTTGTGGCCTGCCAGCTGCCAGCAGAGCTGGTGGCGGACGATGAGGAGATTGGGGAGGAACTTGAGCCAGTTTTGGAGCCTGGGGAAGGCTCTGATGAGTGATCTGCGTCAGCAGCAGAGACAGAGCAAGGCCGTCCGACATTTCTCAGCCACCAGAGAAGCAGCTGCCTTTGGAGGCTGATATGAGTGAGGAGGAAGAACAGCTGGTGCCTGGTCTAGACGCACTGATGCGCACAGCAGTTAGGAGAGGAGAACAATGGAGGACAGGAGTCAACTCAGGAAGCAAAGCACATGTGGATGCTGAATGGCCCCTCCCTGGCGGAGGAATAAATCGAAGGAAAGGGGAGTGGTGGTCGTAGGAGACAACAGTTCGTATTTCTGAAGAGTTTGCTCATTGTGTTTTGTGCCACAAAAGACCGCTTGCCAGAACTTAATTTGCAGCCTTTCGGCTAGAAGCTCACGGCCTGGCAATTAGCAGAAGGAACTGATAAGGTCTGTACTGCAGTTAACTCCTTGTCCTGGACTTTTTGGTGGGTGAATGCAATTAATTCACGGGGTAAATAAAGAGGGATTTTTCATGACAAGGAGTCAGTTTTTTTTTTTTACAGAGAGCATTTAAGTTATTACATATGCTATACCATATCTAAGATATGAGAATATCCAAGCTGAATGAAATTTTAATCAATGCAGATTGCTTGCACGTCGTGCTGTGATATTACAGTTGCTAAAATTGGGCTCATCCAAACAAATTACTATTAAATCTGGCAGTGAAATGAATCAACTCAGATCAACAGAATGGAAAAAAAAATGGCCAAGACATCTTTTCGAAAGTCAACGATGTAACGTTTGCAAATCATAAACCTTTTGTGTCAAGCATTCTCATCAATGCAAACAATAAATAACAAAATGCTGGCATATATGCACATGGAAAAAACAAGGCAGGTGTTACATTTAATAGTCCTTGACTTATGTCCATTCGTTTTGTGACCATTCCAATTTACAATGACACTGAAAAAAGTGACTTACGACCTGTTACGACCTTTCCAGCACCACCATGGGATCAAAATTCAAATGTTTGGCAACTGGTTCATATTTATGACCGTCCCAAAGTCATGTCATCACCTTCTGACAAGCGAAGTCAATGGGGAAGCCAGATCCATTTCATCCTTGGGTTACTCCCTTATCAAGTGCAATGATTCACTTAATGACTGAGTCAAGAAAGGTCGTAAAATGGGACCAAATTCACTGAACAAATGTCTCACTGAACAACAGAAACTTTGGGCTCATTTCTGGCCATAAGTCGAGGACCGTTCTGTCTAAGACAAGATCGTTAGAGAAAAACCAAACTCTAAGGAAGTCGCAAGACAGATTTCAAGAGCTATTCATGCTTAGAAGAGTAATTCCGTTGAAATTCATTGGGTTTAAGTTAGTCATTAATTAAGTAATTACTGTGAATAATTAAGCCTCACAGATTTCCGTCGGCTGCAGACATAGTCAAAAAAAAAAAAAGTCACAAAGGGGGCATTTGCAATTCTTGAAATATCTACATTAGAATTCTACCAGTGGTCAGTTTCAAAGGTAAACCTTGCATACTTCCTCAAGTATTACCAGGGGTGGGATTCTACCGGTTCGTACCGGTTTGGGCGAACTGGTAGCTCCGACTATCAGCTGGGAGTGAACTGGTTCACTCTGACTTTCAGCTGGGCCCGCGCACCTATATTCCATTTTCTGAAGCCCATTTGATAGGCACGACAGAGTGGATTGTGGCACCTCAGCTGTTTTCCTCCTCAGCAGAAATGGGGAAGGTGACTTCTCTGTAAACTGGGCGTGCGTGCGTAATGCTGCTCAGCAAAGCGGTTGTTAAACCAGTAGGATCCTGAGTATATACCCGTGTTTCCCCGAAAATAAGACCCTGTCTTTTTTTTTGAAAAAAAGTTTTTTATTTTTCCTTTCAAATTCATTCTTAAATATACACTCTTATAATTGCTATTTAACATTTGTCAATTCATATCATTTTTCCGCCTGTATATTTACATTTTCATACCTCCTTACTTTCCCCTCCCCCGATTTAGTAATGTGCCTTCTGAGTTATTTGTTTTGTGCTTTGTTCCTTTCTCTTTCTATTTGTATCTTTTTTTCAAGGCAATCATAAAATCTTCCCCATGTACACTGATTCCTCTTTGTCCTTTATTCTCAACGCCAACCTATTCATTTCTGCACAATCTAATATCTTATTTATTATCTCTCCTTCTGATGGGGTTTTGTCTGCTTTCCAATTTTGTGCAAATACAATTCCGGCTGCTATTTATATTTGTACAATCAGATGTGAGTCTTCTTTAGTATATTTCTCTGGTAGAATACCCAATAAGAATATCCCTGGCTTAAATTCTATGGGCTGATGTATTATTTTCTCTAACCATGATTGCATTTTAACCCAATAGCTTTTTGCGTCTCTACATGTCCACCACATATGATAATATGTTCCTGGTAGAAAATAAGACCCTGTCTTATATATATTTTTGTCACCAAAAAAGGCACCAGTCTTATTTTCAAGGGAAGGTCATCCACTGACTCTCACTTGCACACATCACCCCCGGACTCCTTTTCTCTGTCAAAAGCCTTCGGGAAAAACTTCCGAGGCTTTCCAGAGGGCCTCTGCAGCTGATAACAGAGTTCTGGATCGATCCAGAGCTCTGTTATCAGCTGCAGAGGCCTTCAGTTAAGCCTTGCTCACTGCAGAAGAAATGGGCAGGTGTCGAGGTGCGCAAAGACTGGCTACAACTGTCCGAAGCTGAGTAGTAGGACAGCTCCACCACTCTCTATCCCCACCCTAGCTTAATTTTTACCCGTGCATCCTGGAGTGGGCGGGATCTAAATTAGGGCTTATTTGGGGGATAGGACTTATATTGGACGCACGTGTAAAAATCAAGCTAGGACTTACTTTCGGAGTAGGTTGTACTTTTGGGGAAACACAATATATCAACTGCACTATAATACATCTGCTGTATTTAGAAGCTTCTCTGAAAAGAATAAAGCACTGATTCAAATGAAAAGGCACCTGAAGAAACATGTACAAGCATCAACACTTAATTTTGCGAGCTTCATGCGTTAGAGAAAAACTTGCTGGTTTCACAGCCTACTTAAGAGTTCTCCCAGGAAGCCAAAGCAGCTTCAACCACACCATTAGTCACCTCCATTCATAGTTACCTGGACATAGGGTCGCCTTTGTTTAAGTTTGGGGATGCCCACACCAATGTGCTAAAGCGACAGAACAGCATGGATTCATACAACGTTCCCACATGGCAATCAATTTCTATTAATTCTAACAATCCTCCGTTCTTCCAATCTAAGAAAACTCTGAGCAATTTGGCCATCAGATCCGGAATGGGACAAATCGCCGCAGCCAACTGGCCATGGCCAATTTGCCATGGTCAACTCATTGCAGCCACTTCACCACAGCTGGCTCGCCATCGGGCAACTTGCCATGGCCAGCTCGCCACGGAACAACTCGCCAAGGGAACAATTCAACCATTCAATTTAATTAAAATAATTCTAAAAATATTTTAATATTTGTCATTCACATTTCATTTTCTCCCTGCTTTGGCATCCTTTCCTGAATTATTCTATTCTACTGTTTCTTCGATATTCGTGTAATTCTTGTTCCGCTGGCAAGTTGGCGAGTTGCCCTAGACGTCTCAGACTAAACTTTGACAAGACATCTTTGATTCCGACTGAAAGTCGGAGAGTACTCAATAGAGGGAATATTTTTGCTATCTGGGTAATGAGGACAGATAGATGACTTAAAAATGGCACAGATCACATTGATTCAGATGAGCTGCCTCATTAATAGACTGTGGAGGGAGACAACGGTGAGTAACCCAGGGGTGAATTGCTACTGGTTTGGGCCTGTTCTCCTGAACCAGTAGTAAAAAAATGGTTTAAAAAGGTTAAAAAAAAAGTTCCCACAATCCTGTGGCACAGCTGATTGTCACATAGCTGATCGCTGGAACTTTTAAAAAAACCTTTTAAAAGCATTTTTTACTAGTTAATAAAAATGCTTTTTGCATTGTGTGTGAGTGAGTTGTGTAGTTTTTGTGTTATTTTTGTGCAAAGTGTGATAGGTTGTTTTTGAGTTCTCTGTGACTCTGTGAGGTTCCTGTTTGTTGCAGGGGCTATTTTGTGTGAAGTCCAGCTGCTTTTGCATTGTGTGTGAGTGAGTTGTGTAGCTTTTGTGTTATTTTTGTGTAAAGTGTGATAGATTGTTTTTGAGTTCTCTGTAACTCTGTGAGGTTCCTGTTTGTTGCAGGGGCTATTTTGTGTGAAGTCCAGCTGCTTTTGCATTGTGTGTGAGTGAGTTGTGTAGCTTTTGTGTTGTTTTTGGGTAAAGTGTGATCGTTTGTTTTTGAGTTCTCTGTGACTCTGTGAGGTTCCTACTTGTTGCCCGCTTGGTCACATGACCACCAAGCCACACCCACAGAACCAGTAGGGAAAATGTTTGAATTTCATCACTGGAGTAACCCCTTTCCCCATTGCCCATAGCTTTAGGTGTGGTGAACTGGAAGCTAAGTACTTCAACTAGGATGTGAAGAAAATGCATCATGACAAATCTATTGTCAACCCTGAAGCTGACCCGAACCGAAGCCATTTTGACAGCTTCAATTTTGCCACACTGGAGCTGAGGGGTAGGGATTTCAGAGAGCTGGGATTTTCTAGTCAAAACAAAATACTTTCTCTTGGGAACCAAGGACATTCTCACAGCTGATTGGAGGAAGGCGGAGGGATGTCATCAAAACAACCAGACAGCACTGGGATTGGACCACGTGACTGATTGTTTTGAGAAAGAGATACAATTTTGCTTTTAATGAGGCGAAAATCACAGGAAACATTCAGAGTCGGTTTTTACCAGATACATGCCAATATGATAACTCCAATAAAAATATTCTTTGAGGAATTCACCTGCCTTGGAGTTTTGCTTGCTATGGATTTATTACTTGGAGCCCTGGGCACCCAAAACAGCATGGAGACTTATAAGTGTGATTGTGCATTTCCCCTCTTTGTGTGCTTCGATTCATCAACTCACAACTGAAACCCCATTTTCAACCCTAAAATCCCGTTGACTGGCTATTCAACAGAAAGAGAGGAGCTGGGATCGGGATATTTCTCTACTAAATTACCGATTAGCAAAAATCGCTAGTTGGTTACCAAATAATACTTTCCTTTAGTTTCATAGTAATATGTAAAACATTGGTTCTGCTTGGTGTCTATGCATTTTTTCATTTCCTGAGGGCATTTTCACTGGTGCTCTGCTACAAGTGGGAGTGCCGTTGAAACCAACACAACCACAACGGTCTTGTTTTCCATCCCCCCCCCTTCTGTCCGTGAAGCCATGCGTCGCTTCCAACTCTTTTTTGCAAATCTCCCTGGTTAGAGTTTATTTTAAAATAATTCCCTGCTTTAAAAGATCTGAGCTGATATTGTGGACGGGAGTCTCCTGTCCTGCATGAGGAGATCAAATTTAAGACATCCAATTCAAAAAATAAATAAGCAAAAAGGATGCCTATTTTACAACACCGCCCAGTGTGCCAGCTCAAGGAATCATGGCTGTATTTCTATACTACATAACTATATTTTAATATCCCAAGCCACAAACCAGATCATTCAGTTTAATAAACGGTTCCCCCCCCACACCCCAGAAATTTTAGGATTAGGGTTGTATTCTAATAATAGTTTCAAGAGAAAAAAGGACCTCTAGTCTACCACAATGGCTTGCATTTAAGTACTATTACACCGAGTGAGAATTTAAAAAAAAAAAAAAGATAAACAGAAGTTGATGTAAATTGCTTGTAAGACAAACAAACCAGTTGCAGAACTGTGTTTTGCTCTGAATTTTTAAGGCAGGGGATAAAAAAAAAATTAGGTCATGTTTCAAAAGCTTGTCAAGAGTTTCAGGAACATTGATAATTTGCTGTTTGGGGAATAAAAGCTACACACAGGCTATAAATAAAAAAAAGCTCCTTGTATTGTACATGTTTTTGAGTTTAAAAACTACTCAGTCAAGTCTAAAATAAACATGAGGTGTGAATATAAAGAAGGCACTGTAGAGTTTACTAAAGATGTAGGGCCGTCTGCATAATAACTCTAGGTACATTAAGGGGAGAGAGCAGCTTAAGAGGAGGTGTCAAAAACTAGGTTCAGTTTTTGGACAGGAAAATGGGCATGCACATTTCAAGATTCAGATTCAGCGTGTACATAAAAAAAGATTAAAAATAAAATAAAATAAAAAGAAGGTATTGGGCCATCAACCAAAGAAAATGGAGAGCAAACTGAAGAGCTACAAAACAGTCTTTCTTGAGATCTTGAAATCGAAGCCATACCCTAATGTGATTTCAGCTACTTCGCGCACGGAAGTTCTTAGTAGGGTTTTTACCTTCCGCATTTGTCCATTTTAGCAAACAGAAAGATGGGACATTTCGCTTCAGAGTCTAAAATCAAAGCAACGTGCACCAAAGGTTACTGTCAACTCATAAAGGATTTTCATGTCTCTTATCAAGTTGCAATGTGAGGAAAGAGGGGGGGGAGCGCATTCCACGCATCCCTTTGGCTAAAGTCACATCTCAGATTAACACAGCAGGCTTGTGAGGTGTGCAATTCCACAGCCTGCTGGAGCACCTTGTTGGATAATGTGATTTATGACACAGACTGAGGGGAGGGAGGTAAACAGGGGCAATGTTCAGCCGTAATTTACGTGAGGTCAGATCTGACTGGATTGCTTTTGAAACTTGGCTCGAGGCTCATAAGTTAATGAGGGCATCTTTCGGAAACCTGACAGTTACCAGGGAAACGGAAAATCTTTGGGGATTACCAATCTTATAAAATGCCTTTTGCAAAACAACAGAAACTGAAATAAATGGCAAGCAGAAGATATCCCATACCTTTGGTTGAAGATTTGGATGAAGCAGGACATAACCATTGGGATCGATGGCAAAATAATAACCGTTGGGGCACAGCTGTTAAGGAAAAGAAATGAAATAATTGCATTTCAGAAAAGCTGGGCACTCTAACCATGCAGAAAGTCCTCCACTTACAACAGTTTGCTTAGTGGCCGTTCCAAGTTACAACAGCACCAGGAAAAGGGACGTGGGACCATTTTTCACATGTATGACCGTTGCAGTATCTCTCAGGTTCACATGATTGAAATTCAGACCCTTGGCAACTGACTCGTAATGATGACAGTCACAGTGTGTCCAGGGGTCACTCTAGAGGGGATATTCTTCCAGTTCACCCCAGTTCAGGTTAGGGTTAGGTGGCAGGAGGCTCTGCCCACCTGCCCAGACTCTCTGAACCAGTAGCGAAGGTAAGACGATTTCATGCCTCGATTACACGATCAACGGGGGGAAACCGTATTGCTAACTTAAATAACTGCAGCGGTTCATTTAACAACTAAAGCAAGAAAGGTCGTAAAATGGGGCAGAATTCCCTTAATTTTCTCACTTAGCCACAGAAATTTGGGGGCCCGTTGTGGTCGTATGTTGAGGACTGCCTGTACTTACTATGGAGTTGAGACATCGCTTAAACGTTAACATTGAATTGACGCAACTTTCCTTTTTTTTTTGCAAATCACAAGATCTATGATCCTCAGCCTCGCTGGACCTATCCAAAGATGGCCCAACTGGGAATTTTAAAAAAATATGGCAGCAAAACATTTCAGCATGTTCTAATATCGTTCACTATAGGTAAAGGTAAAGGTTCCCCTCGCACATCTGTGCTAGTCGTTCCTGACTCTAGGGGGCAGTGCTCATCTCCGTTTCAGAGCCAGCTCTGTCCGAAGACGTTTCTGTAGTCATGTGGCCAGCATGACTCAATGCCGAGGGCGCACGAAACGCTGTTCCCTTCCCACCAAAGGTGGTCCCTATTTTTCTACTTGCATTTTTTTACGTGCTTTTGAACTGCTAGGTTGGCAAAAGCTGGGACAAGTAACGTGAGCTCACTCCATTATGCGGCACTAGGGATTCAAACTGCCGATCTGCCGATCTTTCTGTTCAACAAGCTCAGCGTCTGAGCCCCTGAGCCACCACGTCCCAATCATTCACTATAGCCCCAGAAAAAAGACGATGAAATAATCCTGGAAATGAAACTAATTCCGTTTTGTTCCAACGTGATTCCTACGGGGAAAAAAACCCCGTGACCCCCTATTCATATCAACGTGACATATTATTTAAAGGGTGTTATCCTTTGGATCCAAAAGTTGAGATTGCTTATGCGTTGAAATAATGCTTAGCCAAAAGCATCGGCTATAAAGGAAGCAGAAAGCAGAGGACAATGAGGTTAATCACTCCTTTCGCGTCCTCTGGTTTCCCAGGCTGTGGCGCAGAGCCATCACCTCCAAGTCCTCTACAAGGGACTAGAACATTGGTAGGTCTTGTGATTATTGCTTAAAGAAAGAAGCCAGGTCCGCAAAAATAGGGGAAAGGGGAAATCATTAATTTTTTTTCTCCCTTGACTTCCAGGCAGTGGAACTAGATAGGCTGAAAGGAAAATTGAAGAGGATCCAAGCTACTGCAGAAGTTTAAAAAAAAACAGATGATAGAGGAAACTTACAGTAAATCGAGGGGTGACCTTTTTGATTTCTTCGAGGGACACGTCAACTCCCATGACGCCAAGGATCAGCTGGTTCTGGTCAACAAATAAACAGACAGATTTATTTTCAGGTGATTAAATGTTAAGTTGAATGAGTAAAGCCAAATTTCTCTTCGAAGGAGGTCAGAGATAATTAAGAAGAAATTAGCATGTTCCAGATGTTAATGAGATGATGACTCCTCCTCCTGCGGTGTACACATTTTACATGCCGAGTAATTAACACTGTTTGAGGTCTTGAGAAAGCCTTACTTTGATAGTGTGTGTACACCATGTATCTGTCTCCCGACAAAGGAAGGAAGGAAGGAAGGAAGGAAGGAAGGAAGGAAGGAAAGGAAGAAAGGAAGGAAAGAAAGAAAGAAGGGAGAGATGGCGGGATGAGTAGAGAAAGAAGGAAAGAAAGAAAGAAAGAAGAAAGAAAGAAAGAAAGAAAGAGGGAGGGAGGGAAGAGAGAAAGAAAAAACAAAGGAAGGAAGGGGGAGGGAAGAGGAGAGGAAGAAAGAAAGAAAGAAAGAAAGAAAGAAAGAAAGAAAGAAAGAAAGAAAGAAAGAAAGAAAGAGGGAGGGAGGAAGAGGAGAGAAAGAAAAAAGAAAGAAAGGAAGGGGAGGGAGGGAGGAAGATGTGAGAGAGAAGGAAGAGAAAGAAAGAAAGAAAGAGAAGAAAGAGAAGAGAAGAAAGAAAGAAAGAGGGAGGAAGAGGAGAAAAAGAAAGAAAGGGGGAGGGAGGAAGAGAGAGAGGAGAGAGGAGAGAGAGAGAGAAAGAAAGAAAGAAAGAAAGAAAGAAAGAAAGAAAGAAAGAAAGAAAGAAAGAAAGAAAGAAATCCTCTGTATATCCAGGCATCTCTTTTTTTTGTTGTTGTCTCATTGTGTGTCATTCACAATGAAAATATCTTAATTGATATTCAGTTGTGGCCTTTTCCCAGTCTCCAGAAAGTAACTCCAAGATGCTCAGAATATCAGAACAATCTGAAAGGGGTTTCCAACACATTCTCTCTCTCAAACACACAAAGATAAACAAACGAAACCTGGAAGCTATTTCCTGATCATTCACAGCAAACAGACTGCAGGTACGAATCTGCTGACATGATTTCCAAATCAAATGTTGTAAACTTGTTCACAGTCCATTTGGGTTGAAAAATATACAAACTGCAGCCTCTAAATTAAGTCTCAACTATCTTTGTGGATTTATTTCTGCACAGAGATGCTGTAGGACAAGGGTGCCAAAATCACAGCATCATGTAATGTATCAGCACTCCCCCCCCCTTGGCTAAACTGGGCATGGGCGTGGCCAGTGTGTGATGCATATGGCCCGCAGGCCAGGATTTTGACAGCCCTGCCGTAGGAGATGGGAGGGGTCAAAACACATCATCAGTCACGAGTCCCTGCATGCCCACAAGAGATCTAAGTCCATCTCATCTTGAATGCCTTTCTTATCTCCCGCTCTTTTCCCTTGACTGTTAGTTGGCCAGATTCTTGTGAGAACTCAAGCTTGCAATAAGTCTATATTACTCATTTGAACTGCCTGAATCTCCTGATTTCCCTGGCGCTTGACAGGCGCATAGCACTGCAAGCTCATGGCAGAGAGGATGAACTTGTTTCCATTTCAACTTGTCAGATTACTTAACCGTTGGATACGGAAGCTTGATGTCATGCCACGATTGTGTGAGGTTCTTACCTGAACGTTATTCTGATCTTTGGTGAAGTTGAAGACTGGCAAGGTTCCCGAAATGACCAACCCAAGTTCCTAGAAAGCGATCAGAGAGAGAACCGTTTTATAGTGGAAACGAAATGTCATCATGGAACATGGAAGTCACCATTCAAAACGCAGTTCCCAAAATGTCATTTGTGAATAAACAGTGAAATAACGTGGAACGTTTTTTGATGTAGGAAACAAACACAATCTGTGGGGGAATGAGGTTCCTTTAAGAATCTTTGGCCTGCCAGGGGCACTATAATGAAGGCCTCGCCTTCTGCATCTGTCATCTTGGAGGCTTAAACCAGCACCCCACCACACTCTGTGGTCTCCAGAAAAATCAGTCAGTCAGTCAGTCAGAGAGTCTGTCTATCTATACATCTATCCATCCATCCATCCATCCATCAACCAGCTCTATCTGCTCTATCTGTCTGTCTGTCGATCTATCAGTTCTCTCTCTATCTCTATCTGACTATCAATCAGCTATAGCTATCTATCTATCTATCTATCTATCTATCTATCTATCTATCTATCTATCTATCTATCATCTATCTATCTATCATCTCTATCTCTATATCTATCTTTCTCTCTCTCTCTCTCTGTCTATCTATCTGACTATCTATCTATCTATCTATCTATCTATCTATCTATCTATCTATCTATCTATCATCTATCATCTCTATCTATCTATCCTTCCCTATCCATCCACCCTCTCTCTATCCATCTATCTCTCTCTCTTCCCTATCCATCCCCCCTCTCTCTTTCTCCTTACCTATCTATATCATCTCTCTGTATCATCTCTATCAGATATCCCTACCTGTCTGTATCATCAATCATCTCTCTCTTTCTTTCTCTCTCTCACTCACTCACTATCACTCATTCACTATTAATTAGATCTATCTACCAATCATATCTATCTATCTATCTATCTATCTATCTATCTATCTATCATCTATCTATCTATCTATCATCTATCTATCTAACAGATCGATCTCTCTGTGTGTGTGTGTGTTCCTCCTCCTCCTCCTCCTCCTCCTCCTCCTCCTCCTCCTCCTCCTCCTCCTCCTCCTCCTCCTCCTCCTCCTCCTCCTCCTCCTCTTCTTCTTCTTCTTCTTCTTCTTCTTCTTCTTCTTCTTCTTCTTCGGATGCTGTATTTTTCCGGCTGTCACATCACATGTGCGAAATACTTTTTTGTGGTTCTGATGATTTCCCTTGGCTTTCGAAGGGGGCTTATCACTTCCTCATCTATCTAATCAAAAAGCATTATTTTAACGGTCCAGGGGATAGAAGTGTGTGCCATTACTTCTGAGAAAAACACACTTTTGTCTTCAGCCCTAAAGTCAATCCTCAGCACTGGATCATCTGTAGAACACGTTCTCCAACTCATTTATAACATTTAGTCTGTTTTTCAGTGCCGAGGATCAAATAAATATTCCTTTTCTTTGGAAATCATAGGGGGATGTTAAACAGATGTTAAAACCGATAGGAAGGCGTTGTAGAATAGAGAACTACAAAAACTAAACAGGTGTGCCGATACAGAAGGCTGTAAAACTGCTTTATATTGTTATGTTTGTCTTATTTTTTCTGAATTCGTTGTTCGTTTTCTGTTTTTAAAGGTAAAAATGTTTAATAAGAAATACTCTACAAACTGTCATGGAGAAGAAGTGCTAAATCCTATATTTTTAAAAATCACTTGCAGAAAATAGACTTGAACGAAAAGATCGTTTTGCAACTACCTTTTCTGACAAGTATAAATTAAATAGCTATATAAAACATTTTTAAAAAAAGAAAATAAGAGGGGGGGAAATAAGATTACGAGGACAGAATGGTTTTGCTGCTGGTGTCTTCTTGCTGACATTTAAGTACAGGATGTGTTGGGAAGATATGAACTTTCTCCAGGACATTTCCAGTAAGCTCTTCATCACTAATCAAGACATGACAGTCGTTGAACTTTTGAGCATCGGAACTATAATGATGCAAAAGGCTGACCTACCCGATAGGGTTGGCTCTGGATGGACGGAGCACGTTGGAAAAATTAAGGAGACATTATATTGTAAAGCCAAGAAGGAAGAGGTGGAAGTTCAGCTGGTTGGACAGCAATCATATATTACAATAACTACCGTCAGGTTTAAATGCGTCCGTCAATGTTATTATCTTTCGGTGCCAAAGGTTTTGATAGCTGCGGTTGCAATTCTTTGCAACCTGTTTTGTAAATCGGTGTCCTTTCCTGCATGGTTATGCATTTGACACATTTCACATCAGAGATAACTAAACAACCAGGGAAATGTAAGGTCGTCCTGCCTTCAGCAAAGCCGAACAAACGATGCTTGGCTGCAAATCAGTTCAGGCATTGGATGGGGGGGAAAAATGTTACACTGATTTAATATGTAGAGCCAAAACTTTCTGCTAAGTTGGTCAGCAGAGTCGTCCAAAGAAAAGCAATGGGCACTAATCAAGGACAGGAGCAACCTAGAACCAAGGAGAAAATTTCCTGACAAGGAGAACAGTTGATCAGTGGAACTCCTTGCCACCAGAAGCTGTGGGTGCTCCATCCCTAGAGGTTTTTAAGAAGAGACCAGACAACCATTTGTCTGAAATGATATAGGGTCTCCTGCTCGAACAAGGGGTTGGACTAGAAGACCTCCAAGGTCCCTTCCAACTCTGTTGTTCTGAAAGCAAATTCTTCCATATTTTTTTACTATCAAGCACAAGAGAAAGAAAAAAAGTATATTATTTCTCAGATTCAAAACAGTGCTGAATTTCTAAGGGAAGAAAAAGATTTTTGCAATGGATAAAGGCCTACTAGTTACAGGCAGTCCTTGGCATGACCACAACGGAGGGCAACATTTATGTTGCCAAGAAAGGCGCGTGTTAAATGAGTTTTGCCCCATGTTAAAATCTTTCTAGCCAACCTTGTTAAGTGAATAACCAGGGTGGTTAAGTTCATAACACGATTGCTAAGTGAATCCATTAACTCTCCATTAACCTTGCTTGTCAGAAGGTTGCAAAAGGGGATCCCGTAACCCCGGAATGCTGCAACCGTCGTAAGTACATGCCAGTGGCCCAGCGTTTGAATTCGGATCACATGAATGCTGGAATGCTGCAAAGGTTGCACGTGTGAAAAGCAGTCCTAAGTCCCATTTTTTCAGTGCTGTTGCAACTTTGAATGGTCACTAAATGAACTGTTGTAAGTTGACGACTAGCTGTCATAGCTTTTTCCCCATCTCAAAAAATGTGAGGGTTGTAACAGATTAGGAGCACATTACTGTGAAAATGCAGGTGTGATTCTTATTTCTTCTTATATGAATTGAAAAATTTTCCTTACTATCTCTAATCTTTAGCAAATCTATCTATATCATCTATCTTTCTTCTATCTTTCTATCTTTCTATCATCTATCCACCCCTCTCTCTCCCCCTCTCTATCTCTCTAGCTATCTATCCATCCCTATCCGCCCCTCTCTCCCTCTCTATCCCTACCTACCTACCTACCTACCTACCTACCTACCTACCTACCTACCTACCTACCTACATCTATCTATCTATCTATCTATCTATCTATCTATCTATCTATCTATCTATCTATTTATCCATCCATCCATCCATCCATCCATCATCTATCTATCTATCTATCTATCTATCTATCTATCTATCTATCTATCTATCTATCTATCTACCTACCTACCTACCTACCTACCTACCTACCTACCTACCTACCTACCTACCTACATACATACATACATACATACATATCCATCTATCCCTCTCTCTCTCCATCCATCCCTATCCCTCCCTCCCTATCTATATCTATATCTATCCATCCATCCCTATCCCTCCCTCCCTCCCTCCCTCCCTCTCTCTCTCTATCTATCTATCCATGCATATCCCTCCATCCCTCAATCGCTCTATCGCTCTATCATCTATCTATCTATCTATCTATCTATCTATCTATCTATCTATCTATCTATCTATCTATCTATCTATCTATCTATCTATCTATCTATCTCTATCTATCTCTATTGGCTAAAGAAATTCCTTTCAACTATGTCACCGCCAGTAAGGTTTTTCCACCACAACATTTTAGTGCAATGAATCATTTCATTTCTAACAATTTTCTGTCCAAAATACACACATTGCACATACCAGAGCATCCAAATAAACGTTGGTCCATTGGACTTGTTTGGCTTTTTGCTCAGCCATTACCATAGGTCTGCCCAAAACATCCAAATATTCCTGTTTAAAAATAAAACAGAGATTGGGTGAGAGACACATCATCGTTATATCTGTAAGTCTTTGTATTTCGTGATTTTTCTCCGTTTCTTTCTCTTCTGTTTTGCTGTCTCCCACCATCCAGACTTTTTTCTCTTTCTGATCGACAATTGTTAGTTTTACTTCCTCTACATTTTTGTACAATGTTTACTTCCCTTTTGGGATTCCCCCTAGGCAGTGCCATTTAATTGGCACCTAACAACACTGACCAATATTATAGAATGAGCAGAGAGGATTGGAGATAGAATGCTCATAGCAAAAATCTGAGCTTTGGGCCATGGTTTCTGCATTCCAAAGGTCTCCCAATTAAATGTAATTTGCAATAAAGTACAAGTTCTTTACGTAAATAAAAGCATGGGAAAACGCACCCTTCATGATGTACACATTATGTTTATCCCAGTGGTGGGATGCACTTTTTTTTACTACCGGTTCTGTGGGCGTGGCTTGATGGGCGTGGCATGGCTTGGTGGGTGTGGCATAGTTGGCATGGCAGGGGAAGGATACTGCAAAATCCCCATTCCCTCCATTTCAGGGGAAGGATACTGCAAAATCCCTATTCCCTCCTGATCAGCCGGGACTCGAGAGGCAGAGAATAGATGGGGGCAGGGCCAGCCAGAATTGGTATTTGCCGGTTCTCCGAACTACTCAAAATTTCCGCTACCGGTTCTCCAGAGCTGGTCAGAACCTGCTCAATACCACCTCTGTTTTATCCTTACATTCTGATTTAGCAAGGATACGTTGCTAACAAGGATGCAAAAAATAAAAGCATTTGAAGTCCCACATACATTTTCTGATGGTCAGTTTCTATCAAAACCAATGGATTAACATCTTCCCCTCAACAATTCTTTATATGAGGTTTTTTTTAAAAAAAACTAGCTATTGCAGGGGTGATCCAACCTTGGCAACTTTAAGATGTGTAGACTTCAACTCCCAGAATTCCTCAGTCGGCTGCCTGAGGAACTCTGGGAGTTGAAGTCCACAAGTCTTAAAATTGCCAAGGTTGGAGACCCTGAGCTACAGTATAGGGATGACTTTTAATTTCTTCCACTTTAGAACTGGCATTCCCAATCAAGAGATGACTGGCAAAAATACAAACATACCTGTGTGTTTATTCTTATGGCACCAATGGAAGGGATTTCATAATAATAACCTGAAATAGAAAATTTAATGCAGAAATTTGAGTTTTAATGAAATACGGATTTTCAGATGAAACCCTAGAAGTATTATGGCTATGAACATGGAGTGAACAGCAAAAGAAACTATGAAATTCAAATTCAGAAGTCATACACATTTAAAGATCGCTGATGTACATTTCCTGATGATTTTTTCCTATACTTTTTTCTCTTTCGTATTGACGATTGTTTCATTCTTCTTCTTCTATAGTGGCCACACAAATATCCAAGCGGTGTGCCATGATTTCTATGTTCAAAAGATCTCCCAATAAATTGGGAATAATTTACAATAAATTATAAGCGTGCTTCTTTACATGAATATAATGTGTAAAAATGTACCTTTGATGATGCAAGCATTTATATTCTTAAGAATATTTACAGACCCCTCGCATTCTGGACATCAATTGTTTCAACTCCTACCCTCAAAACGATGCTATGGAGCACTGAATACCAGGACAACTAGACACAAGGGCAGTTTTTCCCCCCAAACGCCATCACTCTGCTAAACAAATAATTCTCTCACCACTGTCAAACTATTCACTAAGGTTGCATTACTATTACTATTAATCTTCTCATTGTTCCTATCACCCATCTCCTCCCACTTAGGATTGCATGTCTGTAACTTTGTGGCTTGTATCCTTACGATTTATATTGATATTGATTGTTTCCTGATTGCTTATTTGTACCCTACGACTATCATTAAGTGTTGTACCTGATGATTCTTGACGAATGTATCTTGTCATTTTATGTACACTGAGAGCATCTGCACCAAAGCCAAATTCCTTGTGTGTCCAATCACACTTGGCCAATAAAGAATTCTATTCTATTCTATTCTATTCTATTCTATTCTATTCTATTCTATTGGGTTGGATAGCCATCTGTCTGAAACGGTATAGGGTTTCCTGCCTAAGCAGGGGGTTGGACTAGAAGACCTCCAAGGTCCCTTCCAACTCTACTATTGTATTGTATTGTATTGTATTGTATTGTATTGTATTGTATTGTATTGTATTGTATTCTTGTAATAAGACTACATGAAGTTCATAAATAGTAAATAAATAAAGCTACAAGGATATAAATCTGATTTTATACATAAGAGGAAAATATGGGTTTTCCATATTTTGCTAACTGCTTTATTAATATTCCACTGTTCTTAAGATGAAAATGTTATTTTATCTTGGGGCTCTCGGGGCTTGGTCTTTGCTTGCAGACGTTTCATTACCCAACTAGGTAACCTCATCAGTATTAGCAAGGAGTGGAGTTTGCTCTCTTTTTACATTTCAGCCCTGAACTGCAAATGTTCTCCTTTATAGGCTTAAAAGAATCAGAAGGCATTAAGCAGCAACATTGTGTGTGTGTGTGTGTGTGTGTGTGTAAATGCCTCAAACAATTTCAATCAAACTTGGTACACAGATGACTGACTCTCTGGAAACAAATACTGTGGGGGTAAGACACCCCCAAAACACCTCAAGGTGTGTGCTCTGCTAAGATGCAGCCTGTTGTGCCGTAAAACTGCTTCTACTGTACTGCCGTAAAGTGGCTTCTACTGTACAGTGCAATGTCATGGAAACGGCTTCACAGTACTCCACAAGGGGGCTCCTTCTGGTAAGGGGGAAAATCCAGCATTAAAAATTACGTTTGGTCCAGACATTTCCCCCCTATAAATAAATACCCGGGCAACGCAGGGCTATCAGCTAGTCATAAATAAATATAAACTGTGCCTTGTTGTAAAGTATTTATTCATGCATGTAAACCCACAATACCTTTATTTTCACAGGCCATCCACTGTATGGGTCCTTTGTCATAGTTATGTTGACCAACCGAAAATGTAAACACACGGACCTAAAACAGAAATGTATAGGTATCAAATAAAAATGCTGCTGTGAATACTGTGAATAATATGGCTGGATATTTATGGTTAGCAACACTAATAATCTTTTGAACATATTCATGAGCTTTAATAGGAAATGATATAAGAAAAAAATAAAGCTTTGCCAGGAGAAAAAAAGCGATGGTTTGATACTGCAGCATCATTAAACAGTGGCTGCCATCTAGTGGAAGAGCTGTTAGTGAGTGAGCAAAAGTTTCTATTTTTCTATTTTTTTAAAAAAGAGAAGACCAGCCTCATTTCACCTTCAAACTACATTAGTTGTACAATAATTGCCTTTGGTTATCTAAGTTAAGCTGTTTTGGGAAGCCACCTGGAAGACACGTTTGTTGTGAAAGTATTCAAAGATGTTCTCCAAAACTTTGCAGTTGTTTCTCGCTTTCCCATTCCTCAAACCTTATTATGTTTTACCATCTTTCAGTTTTTCCTAAACCTCTGCAGGTTGGGGTAGGGAGTGGTGCGGTGGAGGTGAAGTTCTCGCCTCACCATCAGGAGGCTGTGAGTTCGAACCTAAGTACGGGCAGATATTTCTCTCTCTGGGCACAATGGGAATATATCTGCCGAACAAAACTCCGCATTGGCGACAGGAAAAGCATCTGGCCAGTAAACAGTATGCTAGCTCCATTCAGTTCTCCAGACTCCACCCCCCCCCCAAAAGGGATTATGGGGTCGTTAAATGATGATGATGATGATTTCCAGGTTAGGGTATTAACAGTTCTTAACAAAGATATATCAAGAACCAGGAAGGGTTTAAGAAAAGAGCCTTCTCTACTGTGGTTCCAACACTTGGGAACATTTTATCCCGTGAAGTGACATCAGCTCTCACCTTTCTGATCCTCCACTGAACCTGAAGACTTGGCTCTCCCAGATGGTTAATGGAGGAACATAATAACAGAATAACAAAGTTTCAATGGACTTTGGAGGTCTTCTAGTCCAACCCCCTGTATCCTATGCCATTTCAGACTAACAGTTGTCCAATCTCTTCTTAAAAACCTCCAGTGTTGATGCACCCACAACTTCTGGAGGAAAGTCATTCCACTGGGGAATTGTGCTGCCAGGAAATTTCTCCTTACTTCTAGGTTGCTTCTCTCCTTGGTTAGTCTCCATCCATTGCTCTTGTTTTGCCTTCCTTTGGAGAATAGATTGACCCCAGTCTTCTTAGTGCCAGCCCCTCAAATACTGGAACATGCTATCATGGCATTTCTGCTCCTTCTTTCCATTAAAGTAAAGGTAAAGGTTCCCTTTGCACATAATGTACTAGTCGTTCCCCGATTCTAGGGGCGAGTGCTCATCTCCGTTTCAAAGCCAAAGAGCCAGCGCTGTCCGAAGACGTCTCCGTAGTCATGTGGCCGGCGTGACTAAACACCGAAGGCGCACGGAAGGCTGTTACCTTCCCATCAAAGGTGGTTCCTATTTTTCTACTTGCATTTTTTACGTGCTTTCGAACTGCTAGAGTTGGCAGAAGCTGGGACAAGTAATGGGAGCTCACTCCATTACACGGTGCTAGGATTCAAACCGCTGATCTGCCGACCTGTCTGATTGACAAGCTCAGCGTCTTAGCCACTGAGCCACCATGTCCCTTTACCTTACATTAAACTAGATATCCCCAATTCCTGCAACTGTACTTTGTCGTCCCCAGACTCTTAATCATCTTTGTTGCTTTTCCCTGCACTCCTTCAGGAATCTCAACGTTCTTTTCTTTATACGAGTGGCACAATTGACTCAATAAAATGGTCAATGGAATAACTTATGAAGGAGAATCTTGGTCTCCTCTGTCTATAAAAACAGATCTGGTTCCCATAAGGATTTATGAATTTCATAATACAAGACCAGTGAAGATAAAAAGATTAGGGTGAGTCAGGATATGTACTACGGTCTTTTCATGAATACTGTAGAATACCTAACTAGTTGGAACCCTTTTCCAACTAGTTAGATATTCTATAGTATTCATGAAAAGACCGTAGTACATATCCTTTAAAAAAAAACCTCAGGGGGTAAGTGGTATCAGGCAATTTGCCTCCGTCCTGTTGAAGCTCACCATGTAAAAGTTCCTTGTCTAAAAAAAAAAGTCTCGCTTTTTAAAGCCTCGCAGGTAATCAGGCATTCAAAGAGAATACGAGAGGAGCTAATTTGGATTCTGCATTCCGGTGCCAATTAGACTGAAAATTGTCAATCAAAGTTAAGAGAGGTGAAGTCCACTGGGAAGTAACTTAATTTAAGCCAATCATTAAATCAGTAAAAGTTGGGCTTTGGCCTCCACCTTAAACAGGCCTGCTTCTAACTGGCATGTTAAGGTGTGTGATCCTGAGATGACAACTCAAGGGAAAGTTGCCTTGATTGCGTTCCAACTTGGCAAAATGGCAACAAGAGACCGAGGTTCGATCCCAAAACTTTAGCCTGAAAGAGTTTCTAAATTTATCGCTAGTTCGACAGTCAGATATTCATTTCCAGATCTGAAAATGTGTCTTATGTATGTTGGGTTGAATATGAACTGTGTGTTGTGGCCCATCAGCGGAGTCGGACAGCGAGGAGGTTGGGGAGGAACCTGGGCCAGTCCTGGAGTCTGGGGAAGGCTCTGATGAGGGCTCTGCATCGGAGGCAGAGAGGGGGCCAGGGCCGTCTGACACTCATCAGCTGCCTTCGGAATTAGACAGCAGTGAGGCAGAAGAACAGCTGGAGCCTGATCCCAGTGTGTGCATGTGCAGAGCTGCCAGATAAAGGGAACTCAGAAAGCAGGCTTGACTTGGGAGTAAAGTCACAGGTGAACAGTCATTGGCCTCTCCAATAGGAAATAAAAGAGGAGCAAAAGGGGAGTGGGCTTTTGCAGGAAACGATTCATTCATCATTCATTCATTCATTAGTTCGTTTCAGAGTGTGAAGATCTGTCCCTGAATCTCAGAGACTCTGTGCCAAGTCTTTCCTTGCACAGCACCACATTTGAAAAAAAATTACATGGCAGCTTTCCAAGATAGATAAGGTCTGTGGTCATAAATGCTCCTTTGAAAGACTGTTTGCCAGGCCTCTGCTGAATGGGAATGAGAGGAGTTGACATTCATTTAATAAAAGGGGTTTTGTCAGGACCAGGACTCCGCCTCCTGCTTTTTGGGGAAGCCTAGGCACAGTGAGCCTACCATACAACCAATATCAAGAAATAAGGGTTTAGAAGATAGACTCTCACAATCTAAGAGAGATTCCTGTCTTCGTGTGAAGGGGGAACTCTATGAGTTGTTTGAACCTTGTTTCTGAGAATAGCAATAGCACTTAGACTTATATACCGCTTCACAATGCTTTCCAGCCCTGATCTAAGTGGTTTATAGAGTCAGCCTCTTGCCCCCAATAATCTGGGTCCTCATTTTACCCACCTTGGAAGGATGGAAGGCTGAGTCAACCTTCAGCCAGGATCGAACTGCTGGAAGTCAACAGAGTTAGCTTGCAGTACTGCATTCTAACCCCTGCAAGAAATAACTGTCCTTTTCCCATAAAATATACCTATTTTGGGGGTGAGGGATGCCTTGAAATACAGGTGGCCTTTGACTCACAAAGGTTCATTTAGTGGCCCTTCAAAGTTATAATGGCCCTGAAAAAAAGTGACTTATGACTGTCACGAAGTGAAATATTGTAAGTTGAGGACTAGCTGTAATTGCAAAATTTCACTCATACTTTAACTGTGCATATAGCAATGGCAATTGCACTTTGACTTATATAACACTTTACAGTGCTTTGCAGCCCTCTCTAAGCAGTTTACAGAGTGCACATTACCCCCATCAATCTGGGTCCTCATTTTACTGTTGGCCAGGATTGAACTGCTGACTATGAGCAGTGAGCTAGCCTGCAATACTGCATTCTAACCACTGTGCCACCACAGCTTCTTCCTTCCTTCCTTCCTTCCTTCCTTCCTTCCTTCCTTCCTTCCTTCCTTCCTTCCTTCCTTCCTTCCTTCCTTCCTTCCCAATAGCACTTATACCACTTCACAGTGCTCTTACAGCCCTCTCTAAGTGGTTTACAGAGTCAGCCTCTTGCCCCCAACTATTTGGGGTCCTCATTTTACCCACCTCGGAAGAATGGAAGGCCGAGTCAACCTTGAGCCTGGTGAGATTCGAACTGCCAAATTGCAGGTAGCCAGCAGCCAGCAGAAGCAGCCTGCAGTACTCCACTCTAACCACTGTGCCACAGTGGCTCAAATATGCCTTTGTATGTGCGCATTTTAATTTTCCAACCAATGAATCCTTCAAATAAGCCCTGGGAGTTACAAAGCTCCTAAGGATGAAGGTGCCCTGTATTGATTGCTTGACTCAAATGAGCAGTTTCTGAAATAAATCTTAGTTCCCCTCAGTATCTATTTTCTTGGTACAAAAGTCCGTGCTGGCTTTTGAAAAATAGAACAAAAAGGCACATCGCACCTCATTTCATGAGATCCGTCTCTCTCTCTCTTAACAACTGGCTTAGATTTCCCTCGGGGTCAAATCAGCTTAAATACAAAATTGACTCCCGCCAAATGTTTGGAAAAAAAAAAAGCAACATATCACTGGTGGAATTGAACAGTCTCACAGACAGACAAGTTATTCCCAATTCAGGCCTATTTCACATAGCGGGGCTGGATAAAAACGGGATTTTAATTCCCGGACGTTCGCCAGATGCTAGAACATTCTACGCACAGACCGTGGATTAAATAAATGAATTCAGGAGCGAGCAGTCAGCGCCCGCAATTATTCCTTCCCGCAAAGACATGCCTGCAAAGTGACGGATCTCTTAGCTGACCTTTTAAATTCAATTGCAAGGAAGAGCTTCCCTGGCCTTCTTTAAGCTGGTTAGTGGCCTGATCAATCGATGACCTAGGGCTGTGATGGCAAAACCTATGGCACACCTGCCGCAGGTGGCACGCAGGGCCCTCTCTGCGGACATGGGTGAACGAGAAGAGCAGCTGGCGACAGCACACAAGCTGGAAACCTGAAGACCAGGTGACCGGCGTGTGCCTGCACACCGGCCAGCTAGTTTTCGAGTTTCCAGGGCTCCAGCACATGTGAAGACCAGCTGGCTGGGGCACCTGTCCATGCCGGAAACCCAAGGGCCAGCTGGCTGGCACAAGCCATGAAATGGAAGTTGAGGAACTCCCAACTCCTTTCGGTTAGGGATCTTACCGCCATATTAACAACATTAGGAATGATGGGGTTGTGAAGATGGTGTTGAGTGAAGATGCAGTGTCGTTAGTGTGGATTTGATATTTTTTGGACAGAGAACTCAAAATGGTGTCATTGAGTTCCATTACAATCTTTTGAAAGTCAAGAGACCTTGGAATTTCAAATCCAGGTGACACACAGAAATGTCCATCCAGTTTTCTCAGCAACCATTGAAAGTTGACTTCAGCCTTCTTTCAGAATGTTTTTCAACTTTGCAATGTAGCCTACAGCTTTGGCTTTTACAGAAAGTCTCCCATCCAAAAACCAACCAGACCATATCCTGCTTAGCTTCCCAGTCCAGATGATCAACCTGGTTCTACCCCAACTGTCACATAGTTTCTGTCATCTCCTTAAATTACTACATTTCTTTTTTTTTTTTATGATGGCCTAAAATATCATACTCAATATTACACGAATGTGAAAATGTATAAAATGTTATTTTAAAATAGAGCAAAACTGTTCATCCCTTTTTTTAATACACTCATCTAACTTCACACATGTTAAACATTTGTGTTGACTTCTTGATATTTTTTTAATTGCAAATAATTTTAGAGATAGTAAATATCCAAAAAAAAATTAACCAGAGGATCTTACCTTCTTGTCCTTATTATATTTCTCGAATATCTCCTGAGCCTTTTCTTCACCTCCATCAGTAAACAACATTATAATTTTGTTGCAGTTAGCTCTGAAGACACTTTGACTATCCTGAAATAAATGACAATGCAGTCAGGGGACCATTGGAGAACATATTTCAATGCACTTTTTCAGAAACAGACTTCTACCTTTTTCCATGTTTCCTTATTGTGCATAGATACCTCTGTTTAAGGTAAAAACTACAGACTCCCCTTGCGCATCTGTGCTAGTCGTTCCTGACTCTAGGGGGCGGTGCTCATCTCCGTTTCAAAGCTGAAGAGCCAGCGCTATCCGAAGACGTCTCCGTGGTCATGTGGCCGGCATGACTCAACACCGAAGGCGCACGGAATGCTGTTCCCTTCCCACCAAAGGTGGTTCCTGTTTTTCTACTTGCATTTTTTATGTGCTTTCTAACTGCTAGGTTGGCAGAAGCTGGGACAAGTCACGGGAGCTCATTCCGTTACGCGGCACTCAGGATCCGAACCGCCAAACTGCCCACCTTTCTGATCAACAAGCTCAATGTCTTAGCCACTGAGCCACCACATCCCTATTACCTCTGCTTAAAGGCTCTGGTGAAAATTGTGTGTGTGTGGGGGGATTACAAATGTAAAAGATGAACGCAGAGGGGGGCAACAGGTACTGCAAAGGTGATCATGACAAGACAATCACACCAGGGTGGTATTCACTTACTTTCCCTACCAGTTTGCAAATGGGAGTGTGTGCGTGCCCCATCCACACATGTGCTTTGATCACACATGCAGCTTGCATGCATACACATGGCTTGAAACATGCCTAAATAGGATGGCACGAAGCTGGGATGGGTGGACAGGCCCACCCATGATTTCCCCTACATGTTCGGGCGAACCCGAGTGAACTGGCTGAATACCACCTCTGAATCACACCGTTTTAAACATGCAAACATTCGTCACATACACATAAAAAAGTGACGGGACTTTGATTGCTCTGATCTACCAATGAGTTTGGGTCTCCATCCCCAACCACTCGCTCATGTTTCTGCAACCTGATTAGCATCCTCTCCATTTGTCCTACTTAATCATTGGCAGTCTCGCATTGCAATGAGCAAGAAAACACATTCAATTCCGCAGCTAACGAAGATTGTTGGCTGAGCAGGGACAAAAATAGCCAGGGAAATGATTGGAGCCTGGGAAACAGGCCCCTCGTCAGCCAAAAGGAATGCTGAATTGACACCAGCCTAGCGAGTATTTAAAAGGGAAGGAAACAACAGTCACCAGCCCTCAACACACAAATCAGCCCATAGGAAGGCACCACATAAATACGACTCACAGAACAGCCCAAAAGTCTTTATTCTAGTAGAGAGAAATTCCCTGAAAATGGGCTCCAGCATGAGTTCTAAAGCTTGGAAGGGTACATCTGTGGTCTCTGTGGGTGATTGGATCTCACAACATTATCCTGGAACACATATATTTGCCTTCATTCATAAGGTAATTTCTCCCTGCTACTCACACAAAGACCAGCAAACTAACTCCACAGAAGAAAGACGGGATGTGATAATGTGATTTATAAATAAAATTGGAATCCACTCACTCATTCAATAACTAAGACCATTCGGAAGCAATCTTAGTTTTATGGCACTACAAAAATGTCAATACACCAAAATTAAGTTTTTAATTTGCCGAGACCAAGATTATTAAACCGAACGAGCCTTAAATATTGAGTCTTAAATATTTTAAGTTGTTTATCTATCCATCATTTCCCCCCCCCCCCAAAACACTTTCCCTGGGTTAATAAAAACCAGCAATATGATCTTGATTCGGAAATAAAACATTTATGTAGAAATAAAAAAATGCACGTAGGATACAACCTGTGCTCTGGTGCTTTTGGAAATCTGACTGCGTAAACTATTTTTTTCTTTAAAAAAAAAAACCTTCATAAATATTACAAATTACCCATGGTAAAACTTGCTTACATTCCAGATTCTGCGATGATACAGAAAACTCTGAATACATCAAATAATTTATAAAGATTCAACCTGTAAATAATCACCATGGTTTAAATAAAGGGACTATTTTAGATATTTAATAAAAGCAAATAATTTTTTTTGCAAAATGTAACTATATATCTCAATTGACGACCAATTTAAATATCTTGAAAGAGCTTATTGGTCAAATAAAGATTTAGGACCTTAATATTGAATTGCCGCTAAATGGGCACAGCTTAATGCGTACAGTAATTTCCATTTTACCACGAGTATTAAATTAGTAGCTGCGTTTGGAAGTGATATAGACAGTCCTCGATTTACAATAGTTCAGTTAGTGACCGTTCAAAGTTACAACGGCACTGGGAGAAGTGATTTATCACCATTTTTCACACTTACGACCATTGCAGCATCCCCATGGGCACATGATCAAAAGTCAGACGCTTCGCCGCTGACTCATATTTATGACGGCTGCAGTGTCCCAAGGTCACATGATCCCCCTTTGCGACTTTCTGACCAGCCAACTCAACGGGGAAGTCAAATTCACTTAATAACCTTGTAACTGCAGACTTGATAACTGCAGTGATTCACTTAGCAACGGTGGCAAGAAAGTTTGTAAAACTCACTTAACAAATGTTTCTACTGCTGTATTGCAGTATTTTCAGGGAGGGCTTATTTTTCAGGGGAGGGTTTATTTCAGCGCATGCATTTAAAAGCCCGATTGGGCTTATTCTCCGGGGAGGTCTTATTTTCGGGGGAAACAGGGTCAACTTGAATTTTGATCAGTGGCAACCAGCCAGCCACCCCATAAATCAACCTTTTAAAGTTGGAAGGTTTCCCCAATTATAGTGGAGTTTGTCAAGTCCACAAACTTTTGCCATTAGGGAGGGAAGATTTAAATTCCTTCCTTAGAAGCTTTATTTCTTTTTTAAAAAACCACTTTTTTCTAGATTTTCAAAAGAGGAGGTAAGTCCAATGACGTCGGCGGACAGCTTAGGAAACAGAGAAGGGGAGACAAAACTCCTGCCTCTGAAATCACAACGGGCATAAATGCAACAGAGTTAACACTTTCCTCCAGCAAGCGTTGTTAAACTTAAATTGAACCGCTGCAGGAAAAACATTTTTTTGTTGTTGTTAAAATGTAAGCGACAGTGGGAAGTAATTCACCACCCACCACGTTCCTTTTAAAAACTCCAACTGCTTTTAAAATGGCTTTATTAAAAAATACCCATTTTTCCCCCCAACCCTCTATTGTGAAAGCAATGTGCAAATACAACCGCTTTCTTTTCACATATCGGGATGACTCAAAAGAACTTCTGGACTTAATAAAAGCTGTCTTTGCTTAATGACTGCTTGCTGAGTGACTCTTCAAAGCTATAACGGAAACCCCCAAAGGTACTTATGACCACTTTCAGAGCACTGATGGTGGCACACACATACCTGTGATCCTATTTGGGTAGCTTGGCAATTACAATATTCCATTTTCACATGAACCAGATCTATTATTGTTATTTGTTATTTATAAGGGATGTGGTGGCTCAGTGGCTAAGATGCAGAGCTTGTCGATCAGAAAGGTCGGCAGTTTGGCAGTTTGAATCCCCAGCACCACGTAATGGAGTGAGCTCCCGTGACTCGTCCCAGCTTCTGCCAACCAAGCAGTTCCAAAGCACGTAAAAATGCAAGTGGAAAAATAGGAACCACCTTTGGTGGGAAGGGAACAGCGTTCCGTGCGCCTTCGGCATTTAGTCATGACCACGGAGACGTTTTTGGATAGCGCTGTCTCTTCAGCTTTGAAACAGAGATAAGCACTGCCCCCTAGAGTCAGGAACAACTAGCACATATGTGCGAGGAGAAACTTTACCTTTACCTGATTTGCTATTATTTCCTTTTAGTAATTCTGACATATTCTGGTTATTGTAACATACCACATCTATTCCACATATCTATGCTAGACTGGACAGAAGCAAACTTTTATCATAAATTTATAAATAACATGCCATGCAACTTTAATTCAGTGTCTGCCGAGCAACAGATGGGCAATATCTTTTAGTAAGCATGCCCAAGCTGCTGTAAAAAAAATCTCATGTCCCAGTGTTTTAAAAATTAATACTCAGATAAAACTCTGAATTTGGTTGTTTTCTGGCCAATATTTCATTATTCAAACTAGATAACATCATCGGTGTTAATTTATTACTTTGCCACTAGAGGGCACTGTGGCACTGCTGTTTCTTTTCCAATATCATCGCCCCCTCTATTGGTTAAAAAGTATAGCGCGGCTATCATGCAGTTAAGCTTGGAAAGACAGTGTTGGGTTGGGAAGCATCAGCCAAGAAGAGAGAGGGGCAGGTAGAAACAGAAGAGGTGGCAGGAGCAGAAAACAGGATAGAGGAGGAGAATTAGGAAAGGGAAAAGAGGGTGCGAGATGAAATTATGGGGAGGCAACAGGCAGGGGAAGAGGAGGCAACAGAGGGGGTTATAGTGTGGTGAAATTATGACCAGAATTCCAGGAGTGATGGGAACTTTCCCAAGGAGCAAAGATGAAGTTCGGCATGGAACCTTTGATATGCAGGAAGAGAAGTAGGAGGGACCCTCTGTAACCTCTTATCTGGTATGTCTAATAGTTATGCGGATTTGTGCTTTAGCCTGGCAAGATTCCTGTCTCTAGGCAAGCAACAATGAAGAAACTGCTCTGTCATACTTGGGTCCTTCTTGGTTCCCTGCACCTCACTGTGGTGAGATGGGCAACTATATAAAGCATTTAAATCAATCAATGGATAAAAAGGAAGCCTCGATGTGTCCTCAAGGTCCCCTAAGACCATCTTCTGGGACCCCTCAAAAACCAAGGAGCTGTGCTTTTCTTTCTTTCCTTCCTTCTCTTTCTTTTTCTTGTTTCTTTTTTTCTTTCATTCCTTTCTCTTCCTTCCTTCCTTTTTCTTTCTTCCTTTCTATTGTTCTTCCTTCCTTCTCTCTCTTCTCTTTCTTTCTTTCTGCTCCCTCCCTCTTTCTTCTTCCTTCCTTCCTTCCTTCCCTCTCTCTTCTCTTCCTTCATTCCTTCTCCTTCCTTCCTTTTTCTTTCTTTTTTTTTCTTTTTCTTTCTTTCACTCCTTTCTCTTCCTTCCTTTTTCTTTCTTCCTTTTTGTTCTTCCTTCCTTCTCTCTCTTCTCTTTTTTCCCTTCCTTTCTGCTCGTTCCCTCCCTCTTCTTTCCTTCCTTCTCTCTCTCTTCACTTTCTTCTCTTTCATTCCTTCCCCTTCCTTCCTTTCTTCTTCCTTCCTTCCTTTTCTTTCTTTTCCTTGGCTTAACCCATACTCTAACCCTAGACATTTTCACTTTGTTTACTGTATAAACTATGTTAAACACATTGCAATGTAGTACTGTTGGGGGGAAATAAGACATTAAATTCTGGTTTAAAAAGACAGGGTTTTTTTTTTAGCATTTATACAATATAGCAGGGGTGTCCAAACTTGGGAACTTTAAGACTTGTGGACTTCAACTCCTAGAAGTTGAAGTCCACAAGTCTTAAAGTTCCCAAGTTTGGACACCCCTGCAATATAGGAATGAACCCCAATTGAAAACGCTCACGTTTTCAGCCCTTACATTGAGCAGCTGCTCAAAGGCGTAGCTGAACCCCTTTTTATAGTCGGTGATTCCTTTCGCCTGGATTTTGTAGACGGCTTCCTTCAACTTCTTCTTGTTCCTCACGTTCGCTTGCACGAGATGATTGAAACAACTGACGTTTTGAGCTTTATCATTGAACTGGAAGAGAGAGAGAGAGAGAGAGAGAGAGGAGAGCAATCAATAAAACAAAGACGGCAAATGAAGAAAGACGTTTTGCAAATTAGGTCACAAATTAAGGGATTGATAGACATCAGGTGTCCCTTATCTGCAGCTAAGTATAATTCTTTTGCAGGATATAAATGTTTAGACAAGGATGTTTCCATCATTACTTCAGGATTTCTTCTCCCCTCTGGAGAAACAGGCTACGCAGAAGCTAAGAGCTTCTGAATTTCCCGACAAAAAGAAACAAAAAAAATATCACGCCATATAGGTTTATACAGCATGCAACGTTTAGAGAATTTTTTTTTTTTAAAAAAAGCAAATGAAGTCAGTTGCTGATGAAATCTGGTCTTTTGAAACCAGCTATGCAATTCTTTAAGCCATCTAGATTTGCATCATGATAGCAAATGAACCATAGTTTCTGTCAAACTGGTTGATTTCTTTGCATCTACTATTTATGGCAATCAAACCGTTGTGTCCTAGAGGATGGCTGTGAAAGTTGGACCATAAGGAAGGCTGAGCGCCAAAGAATGGAGGCCTTTGGACTATGGTGCTGGAGAAGACTCCTGTGAGTCCCTTGGACTGCAAGGCCATCCAACCGGTCAGTCCTAGAGGAGATCAACCCTGACTGCTCTTTAGAAAGCCAGATCCTGAAGAGCAAACTCAAATACTTTGGCCACCTCATGAGAAGGAAGGACTCCCTGGAGAAGAGCCTCATGCTGGGAACGATGGAGGGGAAAAGAAGAAGAAAGGGACGACAGAGAAGGAGGTGGCTGGATGGAGTCACCGGAGCAGTTGGCGTGAGCTTAAATTCGTATTTTGTGTTTTTCCCTTGATTGAAAAAAAAAAGAATGAAAAACATGCACAATTATATCGTACAAAGTTAGCATGCACCCCTCTCCTAGAAGAATGAAATATTTTGGGAAACATTTAAAAAGGCAGAATCTTATATTTCCCTAAAGGAGAAACATGATCTCGGAAAACAGCTGCCCTCTTCTTTAATAGCCCCAGTAGGACTGGGCCAGCCTATCTACAAGAAAAAAGACCTTCAGCTCCAGGTGTCAGGTTTCCAAAAGGTGCCCTAACGAATTCATGAGCCTCAAGCCAAGTTTTAAAAGAAATCCAGTCATTCATTAGGAACACTATTTTGGCAATACCCCGTTGCAGTCAGATCTTCCTCTTCTATTCTGCTTCTCCAGGTACTACCACATCCATTATCCACTACTCAACCTTTTTTTTTTGTCTTTCTTATTGACAATTGTTAAGTCCGGAGTATTACGGGGCAGGCACCTGTCTGAATTCTAAAACTCCAGAGCATTTTAGCTTATTTATTTATTTATTTATTGTTTATTTTGCGGTTCCCCTTATGATTTTGTTTAAAAACAATCACTCCTCATGAGTTCATCACGCACTCCGACTAAAACTGCCTAGTCTTCTAGTTGAGATTAAATGAAAACATTTTTTGAATGTTTATTATCAAAAGAGCTGTCGGAGGGGTTTCCCTCCTCCCCCGCATAACAGAAGGGGGCCGAGGCAAATGAAAGCCTGAAGATTATTATTTAAAATCAAAAGATTAAAACACATCTCGGAGGAAATCTAAAAAAATAATAATATCCACTGGTGTTACACAATTCACAAAGGGGAAAAAAAAGTACAGTAGTTATTTTTAAATCCTTCACCACTAGGTGGCAGTGTCACTATACAGAAGGAGTAATAAAGAATTAATATAGGAAGTCCTCGACTAACGGCCACAATTGATCCCAAAATTTCAGTTGTTAAGACAGTGCCAAATTGGGTTTTGCCTCATTTTGCGACCTTTTTTGTCACAGTTGTTAAATGAATCACTGCAGTTGATAAGTTAGCAACGCAGCTGTTAAGTGGACCTGAATTATGATCAGGTGCAAAGTTTATAAAATGGTGAAAAATGGTCATCAGTCACTCTTCCCCGTGCCGTTTTAAGTTCGAACGGTCACTAAATGAATGTTTACAAGTTGAGGACTGCCTGTAGTGTTTTACTGGCACACAACGCTCCTTCGAAAATATATGTTTCTCTATCAGGGTGTAAAGAGGAAATATCTGCTGTGAACTCTGCATAGGCGTCAGGAAAGGCATCCAGCCAGTAAATGCTCAGCTGCACTCAGTCGCCCCAACTCCACCCGGTATTATATATATATATACAGTTTCTCTTGTCAGGCACCACATAACTGCCTTGAAAATTCACAAGCAGAGATTGTTGTTCCACAATCTAGTAAAGATGGGGAAAAATCTTTCCTTCTTTTGCATTTGCCAACAGTATCTGTCATAGGTTAAAAAAAAAACTTTCTGCAATGGCAAATATTGGCCCTCCATATTCAAGCAGAAAACTTTCGCAAACCACCATCCGCTGATCACTTATATCTGTGGATTTGTCAACCAAACATATTTCTCCTTCTTTCTTTCTTTCTTTCTTTCTTTCTTTCTTTCTTTCTTTCTTTCTTTCTTTCTTTCTTTCTTTCTTTCTTTTTCTTTCCCTGATTTATACAGCCACCAATCCCAGTGAGTGACTTTGGTCAGTCAACCGACTTAAAATAAAATAAAAGCAATGACAAACATTATAAAAGTTCAAATACAAGCAGCTGAGAAACAACAGCCCAAATCCCACCAAATATTGTGTTTTACCTAAAAAGTCTACAAACATATTCATTATTTGTTTCATTCTTTGGACTCATCCCAAGTTATTAAGGTAAGGGTGAAATCTGTCTATCTATCTATCTATCTATCTATCTATCTATCTATCCATCCATCCATCCATCCATCCATCCATCTATCTATCTTCATCATCTATCATCTATTGATCTATCTATCTATCTATCATCTATCTATCTATCTATCTATCTATCTATCTATCTATCTATCTATCTATCTTCATCATCTATCATCAATCATCCATCTATCTATCTATCTATCTATCTATCATCTATCTATCTATCTATCTATCTATCTTTCTTCATCATCTATCATCAATCATCCATCCATCCATCCATTATCTATCTATCTATCTATCTATCTATCTATCTATCTATCTATCTATCTTTATCATCTATTGATCTATCCATCTATCTTCATCATCTATTGATCTATCCATCTATCTATCTTCATCATCAATCATCAATCATCCATCCATCCATCCATCCATCCATCTATCTATCTACATCATCTATCATCTATCAATAAATCATCTATCTATCTATCATCTATCGATCATCATTATCTATCCATCTTGCAAATAAATACCACCTGAAGCTTTGATGCTACCTTAAATGAAATAAACAGAATTTCATGAGATGCAAAATATTTTCCTGTAATTATAATTACAATTACTGATTTTTTTTAAAAAATTAAACAACGGAATAAGGCATCCCTTATTGGATGTTGGAGGTCTTGTAATCCAACCTCACTGCTCAAGCAGGAGACCCTATACCATTTCAGACAAAATGAAATTAAAATTATTATTTTTAAAAAAATTCTAATCGCATTGTACTTTAAGAAGTATCTATTATGGGGATCTCGGTAGCAGGATATTCATTCCATTCTTAACATTTTATAACTGCAATATATGGAGAGAGAGGGGGGAAAGAGGGAGAGAGAGAGGGAGAAATACAAGCTGTTTAGGAGCAACCTATTTTCTTTGAATCTGTAACACTCTTAAATGCAGCATCCTGATAGAAAAAGGGAAATTCCGTCTCTTTAATTCAAAACCAGCATCCAGCTATATCACAGTATTGTTTGGGGAATACAGAAATTTCACAATATATAGCCAGCTTGATGCCAATCTAATCAGATGTTGCTGGGACTCATTTTCCAATCAAGGGAGATGGGTTGGAGCAGTTTGATGGCCCAGAAGTATCTATACATATTAAATGGGCAGCTCTGAAATAAATCTAATTCCAAGACATTCTTCCTTGCAACTATGACCAGATTCATTTTTGGCCTGCCTGAGTTCAATAACTGGATCTAAGCCTTAGCTCTGATCAAAAGCTAAACCAGAGGAACAGCAGTAGCATTTCTCAAATCTAGAAGAGGAGGAGGGAGGGAGGGGGGAGGGAGGGAGGGAAAGCAGGCAGGCAGGCAGGAAGGAAGGAAGGAAAGGAAGGAAGAATGAAAGGAAGGAAGGAAAGAAAGGAAGAATGGAAGGAAGGAAGGAAAGGAAAGGGAGGAAGGGAAAGGAAAGAAGGAGGGAAGGCAGGCAGGCAGGGAGGAGGAAGGAAGGAAGGAAGGAAGGAAGGAAGGAAGGAAGGAAGGAAGGAAGGAAGGAAGGAAGGAAGGTTTCATTTCTCAAATCTAGAAGAGGGGAAGGGAGGGAGGGAGGGGAGAAGGAAGGAGGGAGGGAAGGCAGGCAGGCAGGAAGGAAGGAAGAAAGAAAGGAAAGGAAAGAAAGGAAGGAATGAAAGGAATGGAGGAAAGGAAGGAAGGAAGGGAAAGAAGGAGGAAAGGCAGGAAGGAAGGAAAGAAGGAAGGAAAGGAAAAGAAAGGAAGGAAGGGAAAGGAAGGAGGGAAGGCAAGCAGGAGGAAGGAAGGAAGGTAGCATTTCTCAAATCTAGAAGAGGGAAGGAGGGAGGGAGGAAAGAAAGAAGAAAGGAGGGAAGGTGGGCAGGAAGGAAGGAAGGAAAGGAAAGGGAGGGAAGGCAGGCAGACAGGAAGGAAGGAAGGGAAAGAAGGAAAGTAAAGGAAAGGAAGAATGGAAGGAAGGAAGGAAAGGAAAAGAAGGAAAGGAAAGGAAGAGGGAAGGCAGGGAGGCAGGCAGGCAGGAAGAAAGGAAGGAAGGGAAGGAAAGGAAAGGAAAGGAAGGAAGGAAGGAAGGAAGGAAGGAAGGAAGGAAGGAAGGAAGGAAGAAGGAAGAAGGAAGGAGAGGAAGGAAAGGAGAAGGAAGGAAGAGGAAGGAAGAAGGAGAAGGAAGGAAGGAGAGAAGGAAGGAAAGGAGAAGGAAGGAAAGGAAAGGAAGGAAGGGAAGGGAAGGGAAGGGAAGGAAGGAAGGAAGGAAGGAGGAAGGAAGGAAGGAAGGAAGGAATGGAAGGAAGGAAAGGAGAAGGAAGGAAAGGAGAAGGAAGAAGGAAGGAAGGAAGGAAGGAAGAGGAAGGAAGGAAGGAAGGAGGAAGGAAAGGAAGAGGAAAGAGAAGGAAGGAAAGGAAAGGAAGAAGGAAGGGAAGGGAAGGAAAGGAAAGGAAAGGAAGGAAGGAAGGAAGGAAGGAAGGAAGGAAGAAGGAAGGAAGGAAGAAGGAGGAGGAAAGGAAAGGAAGGAAGGAAGGAAGGAAGGAAGGAAGAGGAAGGAAGGAAGGAAGGAAAGGAGAAGGAAGGAAAGGAGAAGGAAGGAAAGGAAAGGGAAGGAAGGAAGGAAGGAAGGAAGGAAGGAGAAGGAAGGAAGGAGGAAGGAAGGAAAGGAGAAGGAAGGAAAGGAGAAGAGGAAGGAAGAAGGAAGGAAGGAAGGAAGGAAGGAAGGGAAGGAAGGAAGGAAAGGAGAAGGAAGGAAAGGAGAAGGAAGGAGGAGAAGGAAGGAAGGAAGGAAGGAAGGAGGAAGAAGGAAAGGAGAGGAAGGAAAGGAGAAAGGAAGGAAGGAAAGGAAGAGGAAGGAAGGAAGGAGAAGGAAGGAAAGGAAAGGAAGGAAAGGAAGGAAGGAAGGAAGGAGAAGGAAGGAAGGAAGAAGGAAGGAAGGAAGGAAGGAAGGAAAGGAGAAGGAAGGAAGGAGAAGGAAGGAGGAAGGAAGGAAGGAAGGAAGGAAGGAAGGAAGGAAGGAAGGAAGGAAGGAAGGAAGGACGGACAGACAGGTAGGAGATTTGTATCACATGAAGATGCCTTTTGTTCTGCACTAAACCCGTCATTGCTTCCTTGGTCTTCGATTTGCTATTTGCTCTCCGAGAGCTTTTACTTTTTGAGTCCAAGCATTTCAGCATTTTAAGAATTTCAGCCATATAAATCCAGACCAAAAGGACGAGTAACAACAACCTAAAATTCTCCACGTGTTTTTCTATGGGGTAATCATCACCCAATCTTCTTTAGACCAGTCTCCCCCAACTCTCAACTTCGGGGGGGGGGACAAAAAAAAGAGAGGGGGGATACTCACCGAAACCACATTCACAAAGTCATCATCCGACAAGGTTTCCAGCATTTCAATGACGGATGTTCGGATCAACTTCAGAGTCAACCCACTGACGCTCCCACTCCTACCAAGGAGAAGAAGCCATTCAATAGCCATCGTTGGCCGTCAGCGGACATCTCATGCGTCACTCTATGCAAGCAAGGCCTGAGCCAAGCTTCAAAAGAAATCCAGTTACTTACTAGGAGCAACATGTCGGCAGGCACCCAAGTGAAGCCAGCTCTTGCCCCTATGTAATTTACGGCCCAACTATGACCCTGTTTTGCCCCTCCATCCCAGGGTGTGCCATAAATCACATTTTCCAACCACAGCACTTTCACAGGCTGTAGAGGTCACGCCCCTCTGGCTGTTGGGGGGAACCTAGGATACAGCCTTGAGAAAGGTATGCGTGGAATGTGCTTCTGGTTGTGGCTGCCATGGTGCTCGGTCAGTTTTCTCCCCCTCCTACCTATGGCAACTCGAGAGCAGGCCAGGGATGCTTTGTGAGTTGACACATGGCAAGTTGAAATCGGAGATCTTGAGTTCTGCCTAGATTCTGGAAATGATTTGAGGGGTTCTGAGATCAAGGAGTTCTTTGTAACATCTTTAAGAAGATGTTGGTAGCATCTGTCTGAATGGTGGGGTTTCTGCTAGCAGGGTGGCTAGAGGCCTGCAAGGTCCCTCAACTCTACTATTGTATTGAGTTCTTGCCTATATTTCTTGGAAATGAATTTAGCTCTTGCTGCTTGCAAAGGGAGAATTTGATGAAGCTTCTGAATTACAGGATGCAGTGGTTGTTTTTATGTGTGACCACATTGCAATGTTTTTTAAAAAAAATCGGTTATTTTTATCCATTTATATTAATTTAGGTATATGTTTTTGCATCAGAAGAGCCAGCAGAGCCTGGGAGGTGGAGTCAAGTAAGCCATTAGCCTACAATCATTACGTTCCCACAAATGAATTTGTTTGACTTTTATGTAGTGCCAATTTAGTGCTGAACTGTCAGTTGACTAGATTAATGTAAGGCACAAAGAATCGGGACCATACGTACATTAAGTTCCGGTTAAGATGATTTATTGATCATGTCTGTTCACAAGACATGATGCCTTTTCTCCAATACAGGTAGTTCTCGATTTATGACCACAATTGAGCCCAAAAATTTGTATTGCTAAGTGAGAAATGTGTTTTGCCCCACGTTATACGACTTGTCTTGCCACGTTGGTGAACTGAATCCTTGCAGTTGTTAAATGAGTAATACCGTTGTTAAGTGAATCTGGTTTCCCCATTGATTTTGCCTCGCAGAAGGTCGCAAAAGGGATCACGGGTACCCTGGGCCACAGGAATGGTCATAAGTATAAGCCAGCTGCCAAGGATGTGGATTTTGATCACCTGACCATGGGGATAATGCAATGGTTGTGTATGTGTGAAAAGTGGTTGTGTCACTTTTTTCAGTACCATTGTAACTTTGAACTTTGGTCTTTTAGTCCAACCCTCCTGCTCAAGCAGGAGACCCATACCCTCCCCTCCTTCTGTCCCTCCCTCTCTCCATCTTCCTTCCTTCCTTTCTTCCCTCCCTCCTTCCCTTCTTCCTTCCCTCCCCCCAGTCTCTCTCCTTCCTTCCTTCCTCCCTCCTTCCTCCTTCCTCCCTCCCCTCCTTCTTCCTTCCCTCCCTCCCCTCCTTCTTCCTTCCCTCCCTCCTCAGTCTTTCTCCTTCCTTCCTTTCTTCCTTCCCTCCCTCCCCAGTTTCTCTCCTTCCTTCCTTCCTCCTTCCTTCCTTTTTCCTCAGTCTCTCTCCTTCCTTCCTTCCTTCTTCCCAGTCTCTCTCTTTTCCTTCCTTCTTCCCTACCTCGCTCCCCAGTCTGTATCCTTCCCTCCCTCTTCCCCTTTCCCTCCCTCCCCTCCTTCTTACCTCCTTCCCAGTTGTCCTCTTTCCTCCTTCCTTTTTCCCCTCTACCTCCTCCCTCCCTTCCCAGCTGTCCCCTTCCCTCCCTCCTCCTTCCTCTCTTGTCGTTCCTCCTTTAAAATCCACACCCTTAGACACTGTTTTGGGATTTCAACCCCGTTCTTTCACAAGGAAGAGCAGCGAGCAGCTCAAGGTTTTTTCCCCCCATCCTGTTGCATTTCAAAAGGTTATCAAAGCGAATAGCATTTATATATTCATCCTATTGATACGGCCGTCTCACGAGAAGTGCGTCTCTGGGCAGCGTATCATAAAAACAGCCTTCTCATCTCTAAACACCTTCCTAGCCACTGCTGTAAAAAAAGAATACTTTGCAGTCCTCTGTCTGAACGCTTAACCTCTGGGGCACTTACGCGTCCACAAGAATCAGCATATCTTTGGGTGAGGCAGCTCCCTGGATGTACCTGAAATGAAAAGATAAGATAAATTCTGGATAGATGGTTAGATATAAATACATAGAGAGTAAATAGAGAGATAATTGATAGATAAATTGAAAGATATTGATGCTAATGATGAAGAAGATATGTATTAGATTGACAGACAGAACAACAGAAGTAGAAAGATTTAAAATTCTGAAAAGCAGTTTCACGATGCCAGTTTTCTCCAAGCACCAGTGCATTAAAAAAAAAATCACAGAGAACAAGAATTTGAGCGAGAATTACTACGTGCCATAAAATGATTTTTTTTTGAAAAAAAAAAAAACTCTTTAATTAAAATATCAAATAAACCAATAAAACCAGTCACCGGCATTAATCTACATGTTGATTGGGGAGGGCCCCTTAGTTCCTTTGCTGTTTTTCAGATTTCTTAATTAAAGGCGGGAGGGGCTTCCTTTGAAGTTTGGAAAAAAGGTTGGCGGTGGGGGGGGTGTGTTGATTTTACGTTTTGCCTCCTTCCTCCACTCCACCCGCCCCCCCCCCTTCGGATTTTCTATTAGCAGCTCCTCGGAGGGCAAGGAGCAAAGCAATTCAGATGGAAGAGGGAACAGGGGAGAACTTTTTCAGAGAGTTCTTTCTTCCCCCTCACTCCATTTTCAAAGCTTCCCTCCTGCAGGATGGTTAATTCGCACATCAAGCCAGCCAGCCATCAAAACAAACTCATGGAGAACTTTCTGCATCTCATATCCACGTAGCGAATGGTAGAGATTCTTCAGCTTTTGGATCCAGGCACCACATCCAACATTTTCTCTTTATGCAACCCTTTGATGTGGCTTTGTGAAGTGCTTTGACTTAGGCTTTCCCAGGAGCAGGAAGCCGAGTTCTCGTCCCGATAAACCCCTTTTTATTTCATTTACTGTGAATTCCTCTACAGCAAAGTCTTTCCTCTCCCACAGTTCTTTCAAGACAGTTCACAATGACTGACCTTTATCAGGCTTGGAGAGGGGCCGGGCCGATATCTTTCATACTTGGCAAGAATGTGGGAATGAACTAATTGCCTCCTGCAAACTCCACTCCCCTTTCGCTCCTCTTATTTCCTCTGGGAGGGGCCTGTGGTCTTTACTCCCAAGTTGACCCCTGTTCTTTAGCTGTTCCCTTTGTCTGGCATGCGCACACTGGGAACAGGCTCCCGCTATTCTTCTGCCTCGCTGATGTCTGACTCCGAAGGCAACTGATAACTGGCATACGGCCCTGGCCCCCTCTCTGCCTCTGACGCAGAGCCCTCCTCCGAGCCTTCCCCAGACTCCAGGACTGGCCCAGGTTCCTCCCCAACCCTCCTCACTGTCTGGCTCTGCTCCAAGCTCTGCTGGCCACTGACAGGCCACAACAGCTCCACAAAGAAGTGAGTGACACTTACCATGGTCTTCTCCGAACATCATACAGATCAATCTTGTTCTGGGTTCGACTCTTGTCCACCCATGGAGAAGCTGAAAGGAGAAACACAACAGAAATAGAATGAAAGGGGAGAATTTTACATTTTCACTGGACTGATGTAGAGAAGATGCTTCCTCAGACATCCGTTGCTTAATGTTCTTTGTCACACTTGCACAAGTGAATCTTGATTTAGGACCAGAATCGAGCCCAGAATTATGATCATTAAATTTTTGCTGCCCTTAAGCAAGGCACCGATGCAAATCGCAGCTCTCCCGTTGCAAGCAATCTTCATGTGGAGGATAGGATACTTCAGGGATTGGGGAAGACTTTGGATTGCTGAAGGAATGGTCATAAATTGAGGACTAGCTGTAATTCTGATTTAGAACTAGATTTAGAGTTAGAGAGAACAACATTAGTCAGGAACATATCCTCATTATATTATAAGGTGCTTATCTTGCAGCAGGGGTGGGCTTCAAACATTTTAGCAAGGGGTTCTCTGCCCGGATGCTGAGTGGCCATGGCCATGGTGGGTGCAGTCTAGTCAGCCTCCTGCACCATAATGGGGGGGGGGGGGGGCATTTTTGCCCTTCCCAGGCTCCGGAGACTTTCCTCGAGCCTCCGGAAGGGTGAAAATGGCCTCTCCAGTCTCTGGAGGCCCTCTGGAAGCCATTTCCAGCCTTCCCAAACTTTCAGTAGGTCCTTTTTTCGCTGTCCCTGAACCTCCGTGCGTGCCCTGCACTTATCTGCATCCAAAATGGGCAGGGTGGGGCAGAGGTAGGTTCCTACCAGTTCGGCCAAATACGTAATAACTTGGCCTGCCACGCCCCAATCGGGTTCTCGTTTTTGGTACAATTTTTAGTACTGTGCATGCATTCATAGTGCGCATCAAGCATACACAGTGCGTCCCTGAGAGAACCGGGAGTAGCAGCAGCCAGAACTCACCCCTGGCGTGGGGACTCCTGGGAGGGTAGGGGAGGAGTGGGCATGGCCAGCCAGAAGTGGGATTTGGGGGTTCTCTGAACTGCACAGAATCTTAGTTAGAAGTTCTCCTGAACCCCTGCGCACTCCCAGCAGCCCCCTCCCCCACTTGCAATAAACTAAACACCAATGGATTGCCTAAAAGCAGACATTGTATAAAACTTCCTACCAGTAGAAATGTTCTAAGTAAAGCAGGAGATATTTTGAAATATTTTTACTATGTTCCTTTGCCCCCCCCCCAACCTTACTCCTTTGTTCTTTATTTAATACACATTTCACTTAATATGAGTCAAAATATCTGCAACCACTCCAAATTGAAGCAATCCAAGGCGGAAGCTCCCAATCTATGAAAGACTGTTTTTATGCACAAGGGTGGAAATAAAGAAATTCCTAAAGTAGAGGAATGGGTTGTTGAAACTACAGAAATGGAAAAACTGGTCTGTTTGGTCAGAGAGAACAAAAACTTCATTTAAAAAAAAAACTGGAAGCCTTAGATGGACTTATGACTGAAAGGAGGAGGGGAAACCTGAGCCAATGATTTATGGATTTGAAGGCTAAGAAATATGAAGACTAAATGAAGGGAGGTGAAGGAAGCCTATAAATTATTTAAGATGGAAGAAGACAATAAAATTGTAATTGTCGGTTGAGAAGAAGGTCAAAAGCCATCTATGAGCTTCCTTGCTTTTCTTTCCTTTTGATTTTATGGCTTCCCCCCTTTGGATTATTACTATTATATGAAAAGGTTCAGTAACTATAAATTGAGAGAGACAGAGAAACAGAGAGAGAGATGCAAAGACAGAGAGAGACAGAGAGAGACACACACAGAGAGACAGAGAGAGGGAAAGAGAGAGACAGGGAATGATGCAGACACAGAGAGAGATATGCAGAGACAGGGAAAGAGAGAGAGACACACAGAGAGAAACAGAAAGACAGAGATGCAGAGACAGAAACACACACAGAGAGAGACAGAGATGGAGAAACAGAGAGACCGCAAGAGACAGACAGACAGACAGACAGACATGCACAGAGGGAGAGAGACACACAGAGAGATAGAGACAGATAGGCACAGAGAGACAGACTTTAACTTTTAACTTTAACTTTTATTTGATTTCTAAACTGCGCCCTCTCCCAGAAGAGGAGAGATATCTAAGAATGAAGTGGCCACCTTCATCTAACTAACATCTAGTTATCTAAAACTTGATGGCGACATACTTTAAAAGCTAGGAAGTTAACTTTTGCAGATAAATAATTTTGTACAAATTGGGGATGTTTAAATTAACTACAAAGGTTTCCCGGAAAACATGTCTTCATTAGCTTTCAATGCCTAAATAGTATAATATTTACATCTAGGTGTGGATTGCAGTTCTCCGCAATTTAGAATAGATCAAGGGGCGGATATCCTTTTTTTAATGCATCATTTTCCATTTTCCATGTATTGACTGCTTTGAAGAAAATAACAAAAGAGGGAAGGGTGTAATGGAAGAAAGAGTAAAAGGGTATAATGGAGAGAAATAAAATCTCTTGAGGATTGTGGTTTCCTAAAATAACATCAATTAATTCTGAATAGTTTTATCTATCTCTCTATCGCTAAAGTTTCACTTCTGAATTTAACTTAAGGATGAAAAAGAAAACCCTCCCAACAAAACACAAATTGAAAGTTACTATAAAGCTTTTGGACAGATCTTTCCTTCTTATTTTGTTCCCTTACTTTTGATCGGTATTAGCTTACCAAGGGTTCTTTGTGAAATACAATATACAATATACAATAGTAGAGTTGGAAGGGACCTTGGAGGTCTTCTAGTCCAACCCCCTGCCTAGGCAGGAAACCCTATACCGTTTCAGACAAATAGCTATCCAACATCTTCTTAAAGACTTCCAGTGTTGGGGCATTCACAACTTCTGGAGGCAAGCTGTTCCACTGATTAATTGTTCTCACTGTCAGGAAATTTCTCCTCAGTTCTAAGTTGCTTCTCTCCTTGATTAGTTTCCACCCATTGCTTCTTGTTCTACCCTCAGGTGCTTTGGAGAATAGTTTGACTCCCTCTTCTTTGTGGCAACCTCTGAGATATTGGAATAATGCTATCATGTCTCCCCTAGTCCTTCTTTCTCTTAAGCTAAACATACCCAGTTCCTGCAACCGTTCTTCATATGTTTTAGTCTCCAGTCCCCTAATCATCTTTGTTGCTCTTCTCTGCACTCTTTCTAGAGTCTCCACATCTTTTTTACATCGTGGCGACCAGAAACTGAATGCAGTATTCCAAGTGTGGCCTTACCAAGGCATTATAAAGTGGTATTAACACTTCACGTGATCTTGATTCTATCCCTCTGTTGATGCAGCCTAGAACTGTGTTGGCTTTTTTGGCAGCTGCTGCACACTGCTGGCTCATATTTAAATGGTTGTCCACTAGGACTCCAAGATCCCTTTCACAGTTACTACTACTGAGTAAGGTATCACCTATACTGTACCTGTGCATTCCGTTTTTGTTGCCTAAATGTAGAACCTTACTCTTTTCACCATTGAATTTCATTTTATTAGATAGTGCCCAATGTTCAAGTTTGTCAAGATCCTTCTGTATCTTAAGCCTATCTTCTGGAGTGTTGGCTATTCCTGCCAGCTTGGTATCATCTGCAAATTTGATGAGTTCCCCATTTATTCCCTCATCCAAATCATTGATGAAGATGTTGAAGAGTACTGGGCCTAAAACAGAGCCTTGGGGTACTCCACTGCATACTTCCCTCCATGTAGATGCAGTTCCATTGAGAACTACACGTTGAGTGCGGTTGGTCAGCCAGTTACCAATCCATCTGGTGGTGATGCTGTCTAACCCACATTCTTCTACTTTATCTAGTAGTAGAAGATACGCACTAATGATTGCCCAACATTGCCCAACATTGCCCAACATTGAAGTAAATTGATTTTCTTTTCAATGGTATAAGCTTATTTATTTTTAGTGAGTTTGCTTAATCGGGTCAGAAGCATCACAATTAAAATAATATAAAATTGAAAATGTGATATAAAATTTAAACTATAAAATGCAAGCTTAAACTACCTGCAAAAAGAATAAATAGATCTTGTCCAATTTTCAGTTGGCATGATCACTTGTACGATCGTTACAACTGTATTTTTCTGCAACAGCTTTCAGGGGTAAAAATGAAAAAAAAAAGAATAAGATATGGATACGAAAGGGACATATTCTTCATATGCTTTCAGGTCCTCCGAGTTATTTATAAAAAATGATAAGGGCAGGAGGAATTTCCTGACAGTGAGAACAATTAATCAGTGCAACGACTTGCCTCCAGAAGTTGGAGATTTTAAAGAAGAGACTGGACAGCTTTTTGTCTGAAATAACTGAATAACAGAGTTTGAAGGGACCATGGAGGTCTTCTAGTCTGCCCTTCTGCTCAGGCAGGAGATACCTTACCATTTCAGACCAGTCTCTTCTTAAAAACCTCCAGTGTTGGAGCATTCACAACTTCTGGAGGCAAGTTGTGCCACTGATTAATTGTCCTCACTGTCGAGAAATTTCTCCTTAGTTCTAGGTTGCTTCTCTCCTTGATTAGTTTCCCTCCATTGATTCTTGTCTTGCTCTTGGGTTTTTTGGGAAATGGAAATGGTAGAGGGTCTCCTGCTTGAGCAATGGGTTGGACTAGAAGACTTCCAACACTTCCAGAAGCAGCTAAAATGACACTTTTCCAGAGAGAGGTTAAACAGTTTTTATTGTACATTTTTGTGTGATTTTTTAATACTAGCTGCTAACCCGGCATTGCCCAGAACCAATCCCCCTTACCAGAGGGAGCCCCCCTGTGGAGTACTGTGGATCCGTTACCATGACAACTGCGCTGTGCTGTACAGTAGAAGTCATTTTAAGGCACAACAGGCTGTATCTTAACAGAACTTGAATCCAAAATGCACACTATCACTGTCAAAAGTACTGTGATTTGACACTATAGATATAATTCATTCATTTTCATTTCAGCGGCCCAGGCGTTCCAGAGTTATGCTGGGACACACACACACACACACACACACACACACACACACACAGAGAGAGAGAGAGAGAGAGAGAGAGAGAGAGAGAGAGAGGGAGAGAGGGAGAGAGAGAACTGATATAGATAGATGATAGATAGATAGATGATAGATAGATAGATGATAGATAGATAGGTAGGTAGGTAGGTAGGTAGGTAGGTAGGTAGGTAGATAATTATTATTACTATTGTTATGCATTGTTGTGTTCATATTGTGTTACATCTTCTGAACTGCCCATTGTAGGAAGATGTAGGTTTGATTAATAAATAAAACAAATAATTGATTTCACTGGAGCTTCTGCATCGGTGAGCGATGGTGGGTCCCAACCTCTGATGAATGATAGGTTTCCATTTTGGAGATATGCATTCCCAAATATTTCAAGGCTGCATTAGGCACCTCAATTTACTTGGGCTCATATATTTGCATAACTTACTAACTTTAATTATATGCAGTTGGCTCAGAAGAATGCATAAAGCTACAGTTTTAGGAATCTGTTTATCTCAGTTGTTAATACATAAATCCATACTTGGTGAAAAAAAATTAATAATAATAATAGAAAGGGTATAAAAATATTTGATTTTGGCCAGAAAAAAATACTAATTCCTAGATGTGTTCAAAACTGACTGCATTCCATTAGACTCTTCTTGTAGAAGATGTAAATTACTGTATGGATTTTCAAATTAGCTTTTTCTGCACGGCCATAAATATAGGAGATTATTTTGTCACCTCTAAAATTTAAATACCATTGCAGAAAATGAGAAGGAAATAAATTGCAAGCAAATCTCCCTTGCTTTGTTTTATGTCCTTATTCTGTTGTATTTGGAAGATGCTTCATTATTTGTGGTGATTGGTTTCTCAAACAAAAACCTCTAACACAGGACAGAATTACAGGCAAAAATAGCACAATTTCAACGTTTGTCGTCCCCCCCCCCCAAAAAAAAAACCCAGCAATAATTAAATTAGAAGCTGAAAATATGGAAAGTTGTAACAATGGAAGAAGAAAGGTAATTAAAATTTTGAGCAGAAAACGAAGTTGCTCCGAGAGGTTTTTTTTTTTTTAAAAAAAATCTCCATTTAAAGTGTCATCCCAAATCATGAGAAAATAAGAATAATAGGAATTAACATCATCTCCTTTTACTATTTCCCTACACGCTGAAGTTCCTAAATTTAGCCATCAATCGCTGCAAACAGAGTAAGAAAAATTATTTTCCAAAATTCTGGAGACACAATGTAGACCAACGTATATCAACCTTGGCCATTTTAAGACTTGTGGATTTCAAATCCCAGAATTCCCCAGTCAGTTGTGGTATGCTGGCTGGGGAATTCTGGGAGTTGAAGTCCACAATTCTTAAAGTAGCCATGGTTGAAAAACCTTGATGTAGACAATAATCATCTGAGTTATAAGTTATCAGGAATTATTTAATACTTTATTTTATTCCTTGTAAACTTTGTCGGATGTGTTTTTCCCAAGTATGTTTAAACTCAGTTACTAATGTCCCAAAAGTCCTTTTTTTTTCCCCCAAGAGGCAAGTGGACTTTCTGGTTTTACTTTGAAGGCGTTTCTCTTCTCATCCAAGAAGCTTCTTCAGATCTTCCAACCCACCAAATAGGCCTTTAAATTTTAACTGATAAAATGAAAATATCATTTCCCCAGAGCTGCATAAGCATCAGAGGGGATATTCCACAGGTTCTGACCAGCTCTGGAGAACCAGTAGCGGAAATTTTGAATAGTTTGGAGAACCGGTAAATACCACTTCTGACTGGCCCTGCCCTCATCTATTCTCTGCCTCCCTAGTCCCAGCTGATTGGGAGGGAATGGGGATTTTGCAGTATCCTTCCCCTGGAGTGGGGAGGAAATGGGGATTTTGCAGTATCCTTCCCCTGGAGTGGGGAGGGAATGGGGATTTTGCAGTATCCTTCCCCTGGAGTGGAGAGGGAATTGGGATTTTGCAGTATCCTTCCCCTGGAGTGTGGAGGGAATGGGGATTTTGCAGTATCCTTTCCCTGGAGTGAGGAGGGAATGGGGATTTTGCAGTATCCTTCCCCTGGAGTGGAGAGGGAATGGGGATTTTGCAGTATCCTTCCCCTGGAGTAGAGAGGGAAGGGGGAGTTTGAAGTATCCTTCCCCTGGAGTGGAGAGGAAATGGGGATTTTGCAGTATCCTTTCCCTGGAGTGAGGAGGGAATGGGGATTTTTCAGTATCCTTTCCCTGGAGTGAGGAGGGAATGGGGATTTTGTAGTATCCTTCCTCTGCCAAACCCACCAAGCCATGCCCATCAAGCTACACCATGCCCACCAAACCACGCCCTCAGAACCTGTAGTAAAAAAATTTGAATCCCACCACTAAAAAGCATGCAAGCAAAGGGCCCCTTTTATCTAGCTTTTCCTAAGCATTCAGATTCATTTTGCCCAGTTTTCCATCAGTTAATTCTCTTATTACTTACAACAGGGTAATAAGTCTCCTTGGTAAGTCTAATATTTTGGAAACAACTATTACCTGCCAGAAATGGTTAACGCAACCGCAGCTGTGTTCAGCGAGGCTCTCATTTAGAAAGTGATCTCATTTTATTTTATTATCAATTGATTTTTCAAAGCGGATCCATTATTTATTTGCTTAAGAAGATGGGGGAGTGGGGAATCTCCAGGTTGAAGCGGAGGGAGCTCAACCAATTTAAGCCAGCCAGATTTTGCAGAAAAACAAAAAAAGAACAAAGAAATGCAAGGCTATCAATGAATGTGCATGTCAAAGGAAAAAAAATGCAAACTTTAAGAAAAATAGGATCGAAGGATTTGACACATTTTACATCGTATTGAAATTATAGGTATCTCATTGAATTATCAGCTTTATGCCTGCTCTACTCAATACAATTTGAGTAACACATATGACTGGTGCTGGGTATTGAAGAGGCTGGGGGGGGGGGAATTCCCACTGTGTTCATAGCTAGTGCTTTAATTTAAAAGGAGTGTAGTCGCTAAATTGCTTTTGGCACTTTCATTTCCTAAGACACAAGGTGAAGTCTGTCCTACTAAATGAGGAACATGAGACTGAAAGACCTCAAGGGAGGATGGACAACACAGAAATTAAACAATTTTTTTTTTAGCAACCGATGGGGGGAAAATGTGCTGCCTCTTGCAGGCGCATAATGAACTATTGATTTACAATTGCAATCTAAATTACATCCGTAATTAAGAGTAATAACAAAGCAAAATGCTTGCAAGCAGGTGGAATAGACGGTCTTTTGGCATCCACCAAAATTTAATCCAAGTTACTACTTGGAGTAGTTTGGAGAACTGGAGAACTGGAGAACTTGGAGTAATTTTGAGTAGTTTGGAGAACTGGCAAATATCACCTCCGGTTGGCTCCAGAGTAGGGAGGGAATAGGGATTTTGCAGTATCCTTCCACTGCCATGCCCACCAAGCCAAGCCCACATAACCGGTAGTAAAAACATTGAATTTCACCACTGCCCTACTCCCAAAATAAACCCCAGTTAAGATTGTCAGCTAGAAGGATACATTTAGTACCATATTTTCCCAAAAATATGACCTAACCAGAAAATAAACCCTAATGCAGAAGTCTTCAAACTTGGCAACTTTAAGACTGTTGAAGTCTTAAAGTTGGAGTCCACAAGTTTTAAAGTTGCCAAGTTAGACGACCTCTGCTGTAATATGTCTTTTGGAACAAAAATTAATATAAGGCCCTGGGGAAAATACAGTAGTAGTTGAGTTGAGTTGAGTTGAGTGGTTTATAAAAACTACTTAAAGTGAGGTTGGAGTAAAATACAATAATTTGATATATATTTGATATATTAATAAAAAATAATTTGATCTATAAGTAAATAACATGCTGAGCTTGTCGATCAGAAAGGTCGGCAGTTTGGCAGTTCGAATCCCTAACACCGCATAATGGAGTGAGCTCCCGTGACTTGTCTCAGCTTCTGCCAACCTAACAGTTCGAAAGCATGTAAAAAAATGCAAGTAGAAAAATAGGGACCACCTTTGGTGGGAAGGGAACAGCGTTCTGTGCGCCTTCGGCATTGAGTCATGCCAGCCACATGACCACAGAGACGTCTTCGGACAACGCTGGCTCTTCGGCTTTGAAATGAAGATGAGCACCGCCCCCTAGAGTCGGAAACGACTGGCACATATGTGCGAGGGGAACCTTTACCGTTATCAGGTCATCATCTTAATATTGTGATGAAGTGGGCCTTCAAGATCTGTCTTGTTTATCCACTTATCCACAGAATTGTAAACTGAAGACTGGCAAATAGAAATTAACCAGGAGAAGCTAATTTTTCTGGAGTTCCAGTTTGAATTCTCCCTACAAAGCAGGGATGATTTTTTCCCCCAATGCCTTGAGACAATGGAGGTTGATTGACCCTGCCCTGTGCCAGCTCTTTGTTGAAATTAATTTTCGAGAAAAGACCGATAAACTGCGTGCCCCTGTCATCCAATTGAAAGAACACACCGAGGTGGAGATATGTAATGAGATACATTACAATTACAATTACAATAGCAGAGTTGGAAGGGACCTTGGAGGTCTTCTAATCCAACCTCCTGCCTAGGCAGGAAACTCTATACTGTTTCAGACAAATGGCTATCCAGCATCTTCTTAAAAACTTCCAGTGTTGGGGCATTCACAACTTCTAGAGGCAAGCTGTTCCACTTATTAATTGTCCTAACTGTCATGAAATTTCTCCTCAGTTCTAAGTTGCTTCTCTCCTTGATTAGTTTCCACCCATTACTTCTTGTCCTGCCTTCAACTGCTTTGGAGAATAGCTTGACTCCCTCTTCTTTGTGGCATCCCCTGAGATATTGGAAGACTGCTATCATGTCTCCCCTAGTCCTTCTTTCTATTAAACTAAACATACCCAGTTCCTGCAATCGTTCTTCATATGTTTTAGTCTCCAGTCCCCTAATCATCTTTGTTGCTCTTCTCTGCACTCTTTCTAGAGTCTCCACATCTTTTTTACATCGTGGCGACCAGAACTGGATGCAGTATTCCAAGTGTGGCCTTAGCAAGGCCTTATAAAGTGGTATTAACCCTTCACGTGATCTTGATTCTATCCCTCTGTTGATGCAGCCTAGAACTGTGTTGGCTTTTTTGGCAGCTGTTGGCTGGATCCAATTTCAATGGTTGTCCACTGGGACTCCAAGATCCCTCTCACAGTTACTACATAATGGAAGAGGCACCGAGAGAAAAGAATTTTTTGGGAAAATCGGCTCTCTAGGAGAATCAATCGCTAAAGAATTCCAAGCAATTTAAGAACGTCCTTTCCAAATGCAGTTATTGGATTTCTCTCCTCGGCCGTAAATCCTCCATTTGGAAAATTCACAGATTATCGACTAGAGTTTGATGGCAAATGGCCGGTTTTAACCAGGCGTGCTTTCTGATTTCAATCAGAAATGGATAATATGGGGACTCCTTGCTTTACAACAGTTCATTTAGTGAATTTTGGAAGTTATAACAGCACTGAAGAAAGTGACTTACCACCTCTCACAATGGGTATTACTCTTATTTTTTTAGACTTCTTCTTCCAATCAATGGAAGAAAAATCACCCATACGGGTGGTCCTCGACTTATGGCAGTTCATTTAGTGATGCTTGAAGTTGCAACGGCACTGAAAGAAGGGACTTATGACCGTTTTTCCACACTTATGACCACTGCAGAATCCCCATGGCCGTGTGATCGCAAGTCACGCTTGGCAACTGGCTCATATTTACGGCAGTCGCAGTGTCCCAGGGCCACCTGATACCGTTTTGTGACCGTCTGACAAGCAAAGTCCATGGGGAAAGTTATCAACAGATTACACACACACACACACACACACACAAGAGA
>JAKRSK010004638.1:25000-37500 GCA_029891615.1 Natrix natrix natrix | reverse complement strand
ATTGCCTTTCTGGCTGCTGATTCAAGAATGGCCAGCCGCCACCTTAGCTGCTCTTACGATCATGATATAGGAGAAGCAGCCGACGGACACAAAAGCTAATGCACTTCTTGAAAATGTCAACTCAGACTCCGTCCGAGCCCATCTCATTTTTGGTGACAAGGCTGGAGTTAATTAAATATCAGGGAAGCTTCGGGGGTTTTTTTTTCCTTCTTCTTCTTCTTTTGCCCTTAACACTTTTAAAGACTTCTGACGATTCAAAGAGCATTACATCAGGAAGTGAACCAGGGGTGAAATCCCACAGGTTCTGACAGGTTCTGGAGAACTGGTAGCGGAAATTTTGAGTACTTCGGAGAACTGGCAAATGTCACCTCTGACTGGCCCCAGAGTGGGTTGGGAATGGAGATTTTGCAGTATCCTTTCCCTGGAGTGGGGAGGGAATAGAGATTTTACAGTATCCTTTCCCTGAAGTGGGGAGGGAATGGAGATTTTACAGTATCCTCTCATTGGAGTGGGGAGGGAATGGGGATTTTGCAGTATCCTTTCCCTGAAGTGGGGTGAGAATGGAGATTTTTCAGTATCCGCGTGTCAGCCAGCTGGTCTTCAGGTTTCTTGCACATGCATGCTCTGGTTTGATGGTCTTTGCATGTACCGAAGCACCGGAAACCCAAAGATTCACTGGCCAGCACACACATGCCTGTTTTGGGCAAATCTTTGGCTGTTTTCTGGGCCGTTTTCAGGCTCAAAAATGGCCCGAAAAAGGGCCTGTTTTTTTGGCTGATTCTGACCATTTTTTTCGCTATTTTCATGGCATTTTCTGGCACGCCAACACGTGCGATAGGTTCACCATCACAGACCTAAGAGTGCTTACCAGAACTCACTATCACAACATTGCCAAAAAGGCATGAAGAGTTCTCAAGCTTATTTTACGAAGTTTTTTTTTTCGTTTGGTAACATTATACTGCAAACTTGGGTACACAAAACCTTTGCCAGACCAATTCTCGAATACAGCTCATCTGCCTGGAATCCACACTGCATATCGGACATTAATACAATTGAGCAGGTCCAGAGGTATTTCACGAGAAGAGTCCTCCACTCCTCTGATCGCAACAGAATCCCTTATGCCACCAGGCTTGAAATTTTAGGCCTGGACCACCTCAAACTACGCTGCCTACATTCCGACCTAAGTGTAGTACACAAAATTGTCTACTACAATGTCCTACCTGTAAATGACCACTTCAACTTCAACCACAGTACACGGGCAAAACAATTGATACAAACTCAAGGTCAACCGCTCCAAACTCGATTGCAGAAAATACAACTTCAGCAACAGAGTGGTCAACGCCTGGAATGCTCTGCCTGATTTCATTGTTAGTTCCTCAAACCCCCATATCTTTAATCTTAAACTGTCCCACCGTGGACCTCACATGTTTCCTAAGAAGTCTGTGTGTGGGGGGTGTTGCATAAGCGCAACAGCGTGCCTACCGTCCCTATCCTACTGTCCCCGTTTATTTGTACTCATTTTATGTGTGCATGGCCATGTTATACGTATTTATAGCCATCCGTTTGTACCAATCTCATGCGATAATGTCCATATCTATACTAATACCTGTTACCTTGTACACATTGACAAATAAAATAAATAGAAGAAATGAAAGAAAAGAAAGTAAAGAAAGTAAAAGAAAAGAAGAATAAAGGAAAGAAAAGAAAAGAGAACAAAACGAAACAAATATTGACCGACAAGATGGCAGATTACCTGGGTAGTACCTAGCGAGGCCAGTTGCGCTTCCAAAAACTTGCCACAGCAAACTTTGATCTTCCTCTCTGTTCTTTTTAAAGACTTCATCTAAGGCACCTGTCCAGTTCAGTTCGTTCAGCACGATGGTCGCTGCAAAAAGGAGAGAAGAAAAAGAAAACACACTTGTAAATTTGCGGTTGTACCGTGTCGTGCGCCAAAAGAGATTCATCGAAAGGAATGGACGGAAACGTATCAAAGAGAGAGATCCAACTTAGAACTGAGGAGAAATTTCCTGACAGTCATCATTTTCTTTTAACAACCCTGTAATAATAATAAGACCTCCCCGAAAATAAGGCCAAGTACTTATTTCAGAGGGGTCAAAAGAAAATAAGACACTGCCTTATTTTCGGGGAAACACGGTATCCATCTCTGCACATTCCAGAATTGGGACTGTTTGATCACAGCCTATAGAGGAGTGATGGTGAACTTTTTCAACACAGAGCGCCCAAAAGAGAGTGCGCGCATTAGTCAGGGCTGCGACCCCGAAGAGAAGCTGCCTAGTGGGCATGCACGTGCCGGGAAATGAACTTCCAGTTTCCAGTGCATGATTGCACACTGACCAGCTAGACTTCCGGTTACTGATGACACATACACACATGACGATCAGCTGGCTGGCGTGCATGCGCACGCTGGAAACTGTAAGACAAAGTCTTCCGGTTTCCGGAACTGCCGCAAGCGCAAATGCCAGCTGATCATCTCGTGCACATTAGCACCAGAAATCCAGAAGAGGAATGGCCGATGCCACGCGTGCCAGGCAACATGGCTTTGCATGCCACTTTGGGCATGCGTGCCTAGATTCACCATCCCGGCTATAGACAAATGTATAAAAATAATACCATGGTTTGCATCGACCGTGGGAGTTAACGTAGACGCCACTTTCTGGAGGGAGGCTAAATTAATAACAGAGGATCCAGGGGGAGTAAGAACGAGACAGAAGAGAAGAATATAGCATTAAATGTAACATTAGACTTGTAAAGCCGGCTGGGGATCTGATTTCCATGAGCATGCTCATTACTGGAAGTTAACCGTGTTTTCATGTTTATGGATGTGATCATTTGCAGAGAGATCAGTTGTGTGCATATGAATATTCATAGGCTGGCCCAGCTTCAGAATTAACTTGAAATAATACCTCCCCCCCCCCCTGCCAAATAATAATTTATATTCATCAGCATGATCTGGGAAGCGCTAAAGGGCTAAAGATAGAGGAAGTCTAAACCGACCAAGTCTGGAGTTATTTATGCCAAAAAAAAAAAAAAAAAAGGAATAATAATATTAGTTTGTGGCATTTTATTTTTCAGACCAAACAGATTGAGGTGGGCTTTTTTTTTGTTTTTTTGAAAGGACGCGACGGTTTCCTGAGGCTCCTGCATTAATTATTGATGGGACAAACAATTAATGCTTCATTACAATATTGATAAATAGCTGCTGCTTTCCCTTCTCCTTTAAATCCCGAAATAACTCCAGCATGCTAGGCAACAGCTGGCATTCAGTTAATTGGAACAGAACTAGGTTTAACTCCTTAGATGGAGCTTTATCAATCTCCTCCTCCTCCTCCTCCTCCTCCTCCTCCTCCTCCTCCTCCTCTTCTTTTTCTTCCTCTTCCTCTTCTTCATCAATCTTATTGATTTATCTATATATCAATTCTCTCTCTCTCTCTCACTCTCTCTGTATCTATATCTATCCATCTATCTTCCAGCATTTTAAATCCCTCCTCCTCTTTTTCTTCTTCTTCTCCTTCTCCTGCATCGATATCTTATTTATTTATCTAGGTATCAATTATTTCTCTATCTATCTATCTTATCCATCTATCCTCCAGCATTTTAAATCCCCCCTCCTCTTCTTTTTCTTCTTCTCCTTCTCCTTCTTCTCCTTCTCCTTCTCCTCCTTCTGCATCAATATCTTATTTATTTATCTAGATATCAATTATCTATCTATCTATCTATCTATCTATCTATCTATCTGTCTGTCATCTATCTATCTCTGTCTATCTCTTCCAGCATTTTAAATCTCTCCTCCTCCTCCTCTTCTTCTGCATCAATATCTTATTGACTTATCTAGATATTATTTTCTCTCTCTCTCTATGTATCTATATCTTTGCATCTATCTTCCAGCATTTTAAATCTCTCCTCCTCTTCTTCTTCTCCTCCTCCTTCTTCTATATCTCATTATCTAGATAGATATCTAGATATTAATTATCTATCCATCTATCTTCCACCATTTAAAATCTCTTCTTCTTCCTCTTCTTCTTCTGCATCAATATCTTATTGATTTATCTAGATATTAAATTTCTCTATCCATTTCTCTCTCTCTCTCTCTCTCTCTCTCTCTCTCTCTCTCTCTCTCTCTGTCTGTCTGTCTCTGTCTCTGTATATATATCCATCTATCTTCCAGCATTTTAAATCCCCCCCTCCTCCTCCTCTTCTTCTTCTTGTCAGAAGGTCACAAAAGTAGTTTACGTGACCTGATTATGCTGCAACCATCATAAACGTGAGTCAGTTGTCAAGCATCTGAATGTCAATCAAGTGACCACAGGAAAAATAAATCACTTTTTTCAGCATCGTTGTAACTTCAAACAGTCACTAAGCAAACTGTTATAAGTCTAGAGCTACCTGTATTATGCAAGAAGTAGATTTTTCACACTCATCCCTTTCGCTTCCAACAGTCTCACCTGTAGAGATGAGCCAGCTGGGATGGAAGGCGGATTTAAACATTAGTTTAGAAACATTGCATTGTCACAAGAGACCTTTACTTTTAACTGTTAGTCCACCAGCTTCTTATATATAGGTAGCAGTAATAAATTCTTCACTACCCATCCAATTCAATCTAGCCGGTTGTGCATACTACAGATCCCATCAGCCACTAAGGTGAAGTTAGCTCAGTTGCAAAACCAGTCATTAAAATCTTAACTCTTTTGAGAAGTTTTAATCTTTCTTAAGGGCTAAAAATGTGCATGGACACTTTTTTCTTTTTAAAAAAATGCAATAGCATCTCTAAAAAAACATCCCAACTGCAATTTTCAAGGAAGCAGAATTGGGAATGAATAAAATACCAGGGACGCGGTGGCTCAGTGGTTAAGACGCTGAGCTTGTCAATCAGAAAGGTCGGCAGTTTGGTGGTTCGAATCCCTAGCGCCACGTAATGGGGTGAGCTCCCGTGACTTGTCCCAGCTTCTGCCAACTTAGCAGTTCGAAAGCACATAAGAAATGCAAGTAGAAAATTAGGAACCACCTTTGGTGGGAAGGGAACAGCGTTCCGTGCGCCTTCAGCGTTTAGTCATGCCGGCCACATGACCACGGAGACGTCTTCAGACAGTGCTGGCTCTTCTCTTTGAAACAGAGATGAGCTCCGCCCCCTAGAGTCGGGAACGACTAGCACATATGTGCAAAAGAAACCTTTATATTTACCTTTAGTCATAAAATGCATTGGTTTGACTTAAACAAAGTGGCAATAGATATTATTGCAATATATAGTGTTACTACCTAATAGTTGCAGAAAAATGTCTGAACATCAGGGATTAAAGATTTCAGAATTTGAGATTAAAATTAATCAAACCTACAGGCCATCGGTCTGACTCCCGATTCAAGTGTAAATCCAAAATTTACAGATTTGCGTAGTGGGAATATTAGAAACCTATGTAAACAAGGATATCTGTCAATCACAACTTGGGGTCCCACTTCAGGTAGGCTGTTGATTTACCACAGTTTGTTTAGTGACCAAAGTTACAACGACCCTGGAAAAAAGTGACTAATGACCGTTTTTCATCCTTACGACGGTTGCAGCAAACCCATGATCAAGACACTTGGAAACTGACTTGTATTTATGATGGAAGCCAGATTCATTTAACAACCAAGTTACTAGCTTAACAATGGCTGTGATTCACTTAATGACAAGAGGCAAGAAAGGTCGCAAAATGGGACAAAATCCACTTAGCAAATGTCTCAGCGAACAACAGACATTTTGGGCTCGTCTTAAATCAAGGATTACCTGTATTTCAGATGTTGACACAAAATTAAACTCATGAATGTGTATGATGCAAACTGAGTTTTCTTACTTAATAAAGTGCACAATCTGAATTTATTTAGTGAAAATAAGATACAGCAAGCTGTTTGGTATCTTCTTCTTTTTTCCAAATAATCCAAGATGACATTGATAATAAGCTTAATCAACAGCTGGTATTTACACATCAAAAATATTTCCAAAAGCATGTAATAAATTCTGTACATTGTATAATACTTCCAGCTTCTGTTTGTTTCTGTTGTTATTGCTAAGCTCCGAATTCTCCTGTGGTGACATACAGATCATTAACAAATGTTGGGACACAGCCTGTTTTAACATTATAAACTCCTTCCAAATTCAGTTCCTAGATTCAATTTAATATGCAAGAGGGAAATATTTCTGCCAAAAGATTTTGCAACAATTTGTCATGCCCAGAAAACAATAGTCATAAAATGCATTTGTTTAACTTAAATACAGTGACAGTAGATATTATTGCAATGTATGGTGTTACTATCTAACAGTTGTAGAAAAATGTACGCACATCGGGGGATAAGATTCAAACCAAATTAAGAGAAGAGTTAGTATAAGATTCCAATTTACTGTCTTTCCAAGCCATGGATTATAATCGTTTCTCTCTTAATAATCCCGGAATATTTTCAGAAATGATTTCAAAAGAGATTAATTCCAAATTTGGAGAAATAGAATTCATCAATATGCTGACAATTTAAAATCACAGCTCCTGTGTTAACATCTGATGAAGCCAGCTAAGATTATTAAAGCAATAGGATTTAACTAGAAAGCATGACAAAAGTCAATTGTGTTTCCATGCCTCTGAACGTATTAGATGTGCTGCATAAAGAAACATTAATAACTAAGTAATTTCAATATCTGCTGAGAGATTTAGAAACTACTTCACACCACAGGACAAAAGAAAGGGAAGAGGAGGGAAAAGGAAGGGAAGGGAAAGGAAAATAAGGGCAGAGGAAAGGAAAGGAGAATGGCAAGGAAAGGAAAATAAGGGGAGAGGAAAGGAAAAGAGAAAGGAAAGGAAAATGGAAAGGAAGGAAAATAAGAGGAGAGGGAAAGAAAGGGGAAAGGAAAAAGGAAAGGGAGGTGAAGGGAAGGGAAATTTTATTCTCATTATTCTATGCAATAAATATTGTTCTATTTTTAGTCATTGATCATGATCACGCCATTATACCCTGTCATAAATCCTTCTTCAGTAATTATTTTGACTTATTTTAGAAGTCAAAAGAGGGATGCAGAAAACCATCAACTGGGCACACGGACCAAATATCTATAAAAGATATTTATATCCACTTTCCGGAATTTTGCCTAGTAAACCTAAAGTATTTCAAAAGGAATATGCACAAGGTAGAATGTCCTATGAAACATGCATTAGAGGCCTGTATGAATGGTGAATTGGGACTTTAAAGAGAATTGGATAAATTCATTCGGAATTAATTTTTCATTTATAGATCTTCGGGCCAAGGTAATCTTCCTTTTCAAACAGCTGCTCTTGGTGCATTTTAATTACTCTTTAAATAAAAAGGATAATGGCACAATCTCCTCATCCAATTCAGGGACATCTCACAAGGGGTATTGCTCTATTATTTAGACTTCTTATTCCCATCAGCGGAAGAAAATCACCTATGCAGGTAGGCCTCGATTTATGACAGTTCATTTAATGGCCATTTGAACTTAGAACGGCACTGAAAAAAGGGGCTTATTGTTAAGTAATTAAGCTCCCCGTTAGGAGAGCAAGTATGCAGAGAAGCGTAATGAGAGTGATATGGAATAACACGCACAAACCAGCATACAGAGACACTGAATAGTATAAAAATACAGTAGTTTACTGTGTAGAAATATAGAGGTATTCAGAATCCGGTTATCAGTCCAAGTCATACACAGTTCAGTAATTCAGTTATCAAAATAGTCAGTCTAGCACACAAAATATAGCTAACAGTTGCAAACCACAATACCTCAGTATACACCGATCAGCTTCTAACAAAATAGAGAGCTAACAGTCATTCTGGCTCCCTCTTATGGCTGCTTGAGGTAACAAACCGATTACATTTCTTAAGCATTTAAAGTAACAATAAAGTAATCATAGCTTATATACATTGCCAAGCCAAGCCTAGGGTTACATCCCTAACACTTATGACCGTTTTTTTTACACTTATGACTGTTGCAGCGTAGCTGTATGATCAAAATGGAGGCACATGGCCACTGACCCACATTTATGACAGTCGCATGTGTTCCCCTGTTGCCATTAACAGTCAATGGGGAAGCCAGATTCACTTAACAACTGTGTTACTAATCTAACAGCTGCTGTGATTCACTTAACTCGATTAGAAAAGAAGAGCAAAACTCACTTCATTGTTTCGCTTAGCAACAGGAATGTTGAGCTCAATTGTAGCTGTCAGTGAAAGACTACTTCTATATCAGTTGTCAGCAACTGATTTGGGGACTAGATCCTTGGTATATATGCCTTCATAAATCCCACCATCTCAGTACTTACAGAATAAATTTCAAATATTTGCATTTTTTCCCACAGGAATCCGTAACAGCTGTCCTCTAAAATAGGATAATATTATTATTTCTTTTATTCATTAAATATGAAACTCGGCCAACTGAACATTCAAAAGTGCATTACAAATACCAGTGACTGGTGCTAATGGTTGATACTGGTTGCTGCCAGCATCCTAGGAATCAACCAAGGACCTTCTTAAAATATACGATGTTCCAAGTAGCACAGTTTTTTGCACTTCCGCTGGTGTTATTGCAATTTGTGGATGTATCTTGTAAAATTCTTGGACATGGTGCCAAGCTCCCCGATGACAATGGGTCTCACTGTTACATGCTTCATCCATAGCCACGTAGTTTCGATGGCCAGGTCGCGATATTTCGTGATTTTTTCTAGTTCTTTTTCTTCGACTCTGGCATCTCCAGAACAGCGATATCAATAAACGGTACACTTCGGCCCTCGACAACTGTGATCTCTGGCGTGTTGTGCTCCAAATGATGATCCGTTTGTATTCGAAAGTCCCACAAGATCTTCACCTTCTCATTTTCGATAACTTTTTCCACTTTATGTTTCCACGTCTTTTCGGATACAGGTAGGGCGTATTTTTACATGTGACCAGTGGATTAATTTAGCAGCAACTACTACTACTACTACAACTACTTCTCCTCCTCCTCCTTCTCTTCCTCCTCCTCCTTCCTCCTCTTCCTCTTCTTCTTCCTCCTCCTCCTCCCCCTCCTCCTCCTCTTCCTCTTCCTCTTCCTCCTTCCTCTTCTTCTTCTTCCTCTTCTTCTTCCTCTTCCTCCTCCTCCTCCTCCTCCTCTTCTATTATTATTATTATATGGTTAATCTTTGGTAAGATTCACAGCCTTTGGGGCTGGTTAGTAGCTCAACAGCTCGAGTCCTAACCAAGGATCTAGGAACTGTAAAGGTAATGTCGGAGGATATAAGTTGTTCCAAGTAGGGTGGTTTTTTGTAGACTCAGAATGTTCAAGTCAGGTAAATTATTTTTGTTGCTGTTGTTGTTGCATAGTTTACAAAGGATCAAATGTCCAGACAGATCCTGCCTGCTTTCTAGCTCACAGGTTAATCTCCCCTTAAGCCAAAAAGCAATGGTCAAATTATGAAAGTCATCCAAGTATTAAAATTATCCAGGTTGGGAATCACTGCAATAGAAAATATTTGTACTTGTTTTCAACACTTGGCTGACTTTCATAGTTTAACCATTGCCAGATGGCTCAGGAAAATATTGATCGGCGAACAAGGCAGGCAGCAGTTAAGAGGTGGCCAGCTGCGATCCCGTGAAATTATGTAATATTCTAATTTTCTGAGATGGTGGATTTGGGGTTTTCATGAGCTGTACGCCATAATCATCACAATTATGACAAATCACGGCTTGAACTATCTTGCTTTGCATGTAATGAGTCTTCTCTCCTATATTAGTTTCACCTTTTTAAGTTGCATTACTGAAATAAATGAACTTTTGCACGATATTCTAATTTTTCGAGTTTCACCTGTACATAAGACGTTTCACTCACAGCTCCCACTGCCTTGAGAGATAGGGATATTGAGATATGATTTCTTCAGAACAAAATGTAGACACCCCCAGGGAGTAAACTTGGAAAGTAAAACAAGAACAAACATCCATCCTTCCACCAGAGGGTTCATCGGGGTGAAATCTACACAAGTTGTTATGTCTGGAAATCCAGTCTGCTGCCGAATGCCTGCTCTTCAAAGAGAAATCCTTGCGCACTTGAGAACACGTTCGTTTTGAGAGTTTGGTTTAATTGCTTTACGCAGGGGTGGGGGGTGGATGAAAGTTGCAGGATGGGTCCAAATCAACAGAGACCGATGAGCAGTCAGTTCTTCGTAATGATATCACTGTTGGTCCTTGCTGGGTCGTTTTTTTTACGAGCTGCGTTTTTGATCTATTATGTACATAGCGTTCCTAATGCTGCTACCGAGATCATCCTAACAAGAATTACCTTTGAACCTGATTCATATTCTAGCTGTCGATCTGCACTTAAGATGAACGATGATGCCTGAGAATAGTAAGAGCTGGGTTTCCCAGACTGAGGACTTGTTGTAAGACTTCTTCTTCGTCAAGGAATGATGGAAGTGTTCTCTCGTCCACTGTTACGACTTTCTAGTCATTTGAATGTCCACTGAGGACTCTTTGACCGGGCTTTAGGATACATGACTGGCTTATGTAGATCGATTCTGAGAACTAACTGATATCAATGAAGAATATGTACTAACGTAGAGTCGGGAACACTCTAATGTTGTAAAACTCACCCAACAAAAATGGGATGGATGGATGGAAGGAAGGAAGGAAGAGGGAGGGAAGGAGGAGGGAAGGAAGGTAGGAGGGAAGGAGGGAGGGAGGGAGATGGAAAGAACGTGGGAGGGAGGGGGAGGGAGGGAGGGAGATGGAAAGAGGGAGGGAGGGAAGGAGGAAGAAAGGAGGGGAGGAAGGGGGGAGGGAAGGAGGGAGGGGGGAGGAAGGGAGGAAGGAAGGAAGGAGGCAGGGAGGAAGATGGAAAGAGGGAGGGAAGGAGGGAGGGAGGGAAGAAGGAAGGGGGAGGGAGGAAGATGGAAAGAGGGAGGGAGAGAAGGAGGGAGGGAGGAAGATGGAAAGAGGGTGGGAGGGAGGGAGGAAGAAAGGAAAGAAGGAAGGAAGATGGAAAGAGGGTGGGAGGGAGGGAGGAAGAAAGGAAAGAAGGAAGGAAGATGGAAAGAGGGTGGGAGGAAGGAAAGAAAAGGGGGAGGGAGGGAAAGAGGGAGGGAAGGAGGCCAAACTTCAAAAGCATACAAAGAAACCAAAGCCGCTTTAAAGAGCCCCTTACACAATGTGTCCAGACTATCTATTTTATGCATGCAGCCTCCATCCGGGAGAGTAATCTCTGAAATAAATTGTCCCATTGCAAATTCTCCTGAGACTGACTTAAACACATCAGCCGGCCTGTCCATCTAATCCTTCATCTCGTGGATGCTCCTTTGCTCTCGGGAAACCAATTAATCTGTCTGAAGGGTACCAATAACTGTCTGCTTGCTGGTGAGGCTTCGTGATGGATACTTACTGCCACAATCCATACAATCCTACCAAACCTTCCCTTGGACAGACTTGTGACTGCTCTCCCAGATTCTCGAGGCCCGCCACAAACCAAGACCTTTGGGGGTATCCTCTGACAGTCAGTCAGCCAATGGATTAAATTTGCTCCCTCCAAAAGGTCCAAAATGCCTCGGATTTGCAAATGGGATGAGTTTAGCAATGCATAAGTTATATCAGAAGTGCTCTAAGAGGGAAGGGTTAATTTGGAAAGACACGAATGGTTCATCTTTGCACATCTTATTCCTTGCCAATTCCCCCCCCCCCAATCTCTTTTCTGTTCTGACCTAGGCTTCCTGACAGAGCAAAAAGCACACGGTTAGTCCCCAAAACCCTCTTTTTATTTCAACGGCTATGAATTATGTTCATTCACAGCCCAGGAGTCCCAAACAGCTGTAAAGAGTCCTACAGTAGGCTGCCAAAGTCTTTCGGGATAAGGCTGATAAGCACCCTGTCAGGCCTGCAGTTATATTCCTTTTTAGGATCTTTGGCCTTTATCTTCCTTGAAACACTGCCCCAAACTTAATTGGCAATTAGCTTGGCAAGGTTACACGGAATAAAGAGTCAAAACTGAGCTTCAGATGGTAAACTGACCAACATGAACCAAGTTGCTTCCTGCAAAGGCTCAGGTGCCTTTGATCCTCATTTATGTCCTATGGGAGGGGCCAATCACTCCAAGACTTACTCCCGAGTCGTCCCTTTTGTCTTAACTTGCCTTCTGGCAGCTCTGTGCATGCTCGCACTGGGAACAGGCTCCCCCTGTTCTTCTGCCTCGCTGATGTCCGACTCTGGAAGCTACAAAGGCAGCACATAACTCCCAGACGTCTCTGGCCCCCTCACTGCCTCCAACAGAGCCCTCATGAGAGGCTTCCCCAGACTCCAGGACTGGCCCAGGTTCCTCCCCAACCCTCCTCGCTGTCTGAATCTGCTTCCATCTCTGCAGGCCACCAGTGGACCACAAGACATTTTTTTAACTAAAGAAGAAAAAAACTTTTGAGAAAAGACAAGGAACCAATATCTAATCATATCCCTTCAATCAGTCAAGGACTCGGATTTAGTGCCACATCAGCTTGAAA
>JAKRSK010004638.1:0-22500 GCA_029891615.1 Natrix natrix natrix | reverse complement strand
TGTGTGTTGTTTTGTCCTTTTTCCTCTCTTCTAAACCTTTGGAATCTGGGCTGACATTCCTTTTTCGGACAGGGAAGGCAGCGACTCCATTTTCCGACGGGGGGGAAGAAGAAAAAAAAGATATCCATCCATTCATTCTCCACTTGTTTCTATAATTGAAAACTCGGCGTGGAAGAAAATACTCCTCTCATTTCCTTTGACTGACAAGTGCCAAGCGTGTGTGACATGACACAACAGTCCCAAGGGCCGATACAAGAAACATAAAAGAAAGCTGCGTTGTCACCTCAGGAAGTAATCAAACGAAGGGTGAAGTAACGGTATCCTATTATCTTCACTACTGGTTCGGGAGCGGGAGCGGGCACGCCTGCCCTCTCGCTTCACCCATTTGTGGGTGGCACATCTGGGCATGCGCGAAACCTTTTGCGCATGCGCAGAAGTCCGTGATGACATCGGGGTGGGTGGGCGGAGCGTCGCACTACCGCCACTACCGGTTCGCTAAACCAGTGCAAACCGGCAGAATTACCTCCTCTTTTCAAATACATTCACAAATATACATTCTTGTAAGTACTATTAACATCTATCTATTAAGTATTGACATTTATCCCTATCATCTTACAAATACAGAAAACACAGTTGCTTTTGCAACAACCCTACTTCCTTCCGTCTTCTCAATCTCCCTTCTCTGCCTTCTTTTCCTCCTCTAATTCTTCTTTTCTTCTTCCCCTCTCTTTCCCCCACTCCTCCTCTCTTCTCCTCCTTCTTCCCTCTCTCCTACACTTACTTCCCCTCCTTTACTTCCTCTGCTTTGCCTTTCCTTCCTGTCCCTCCTCATCCTCTCTCCTTTCTTCTTCCCTCTCTTCCTTCTCTTACCCTCTCTCTATCTACTTCCTCCTTACTTCCTCTGCTATGTCCTTCCTTCCTGTCCCTCTCATCCCTCTCCTTTCTCTTCCCCTCTTCCTTCTTCTTACCTTCTCTACTCTTCTTCCCTCCCTTACTTCCTCTGCTTGCCCTCTTCCTGTCCCCTCTCCTCTCTCCTTTCTTCTTCCCCTCTCTTCCTTCTTCTTACCCTCTCTCCTACTCTTACTTCCCCTCCCTTACTTCCTCTGCTTTGCCCTTCCTTCCTGTCCCTCCTCATCCTCTCTCCTTTCTTCTTCCCCTCTCTTCCTTCTTCTTACCCTCTCTCTATTCTTACTTCCCCTCCCTTACTTCCTCTGCTATGTCCTTCCTTCCTTTCCCTCCTCATCCTCCCCACTTTCTGTGTGTTGCCCTTGCTTATTTTCTTTCTCTGATGGATTCTCGGGGTGTCAGCCTGCAATCTTTTATAGTCCATTGTTCAACTGTCAACGCAACGTCCCAAGCGATTGACTAGGAGACAATATCCTTTCAAACAGGAAGGAGGGCGAAGCAGGCCAGATCGACACACACACACACATAAACACACACAGACATCAATTCCGGGTTTTAACCCGAGAGTGACAAATGTAGGCGATCGCGCAGCTGCGTGGGTTCTCAAATGCACAGCAGAGACCCCTGGGAAATTAGACACTATCTATATTTGGTATGAGCAACATGGTTTTCAAAGAGCGTTCATAACATTAATAGGAGCTTTGACCAATCCCCAACTCCGCCTAATTGAGCAAAAAACATCCAGCGCATCTTTAATTTATCAGAATGGTTGCTCAGGTGTCAAATAAAGTCGGCCGTAAACAGGAAAAGGGGAAATGCACAAGCTGAAAATTGACTGGCGCCTGCTTCCTAATGTCAAGAATGATTGAATTTCACTCTAACGCGTTAATGATTTTCATTTATAGAAACAACTTTTTGGCAAAGCTGTACGGAGGAATCATTCCCTGACTTCTGTTTTGAGATTAACCACAATTTAGGGTTTCGGGTGTGGTGGTGATCGGTCAAGTATGAAGAATCAGAGTCAGGGTCAAAGGTTAAATTCCAGTTTAGCTGATGGATTGCTTGCGCCAATAGAGAAGAATATAATGGGCAGCATTAAATTGTTAGATAAAAATTAACAGAATTCAAGAGAGGTTGAGTTTAAACCATTTGTGGCAACATAACAACTCCAGGCTTATTCCTCTCTTGACTCCACCCCTTTCCTTCTCCAAATGCTGACAATGACAGCCGTATATGCTTTTTTCTTCTGCCTGTTCAATATTTCATTTGTTTTCCCAAAGGTGCTTTTTTCAGGAGGCAACTGGACTTTCTTGTTTTCTTTTGAAGACGTTTCGCTTCTCGTCCAAGAAGCTTCTTCAGCTCTGACTGGATGGTGGAGAATGGAAGGATTTATACTCCTTGCAGACAGCTGGTCATTTGCCTCCTTTTAGAGAGTCGCTGAGGCCACTTGGAGGTTTTATCTGTGTCCTCAGGGTCACCTGAGAGGTGCAAATGGTTTTTTCTCTCTCTGGAAATCCATTCCTACTCCGACATCATTCAAACCGTGTCCATCCCAAATGGTATAGCTAAACGTCTGTAGAAATTCTCAGTCCTCCAGGTCAAGCTTGTCCCAAAGGTGCTTTTGCAGGAGGCAACTGGACTTTCTTGGTTTTTTCTTTTGAAGACTTTTCGCTTCTCATCCAAGAAGCTTCTTCAGCTTCTTCATCCAAGAAACTTCTTCAGGAACCATTTGTAGCACTCAAGTGACTTTGACACAGATAAACCTCCAAGTGCTACAATGACCCTCTAGAAGGATGCAAATGACCAGCTGTCTGCAAAGAATATAAATCCTTCCCTTTCCCCACCATCCAGTTAGAGCTGAAGAAGCTTCTTGGATGAGAAGCGAAACGTCTTCAAAGAGAAAGAAGAAAGTCCAGTTGCCTCCCGCAAAAGATGCCACCACATCACCCCAAGCCCTGAGCTTACAGGGCTCGGCCCATTTATTTATTTATAACAAAGAGACTAGTATTTCTTTGTCTTTCAAGGAGGAAAAATAGAGCAATTGTTGCTTACATTTTTATCCATGGTTTATGTCGACAAATATGGAAATATTGGTTCTAAACACACCCACACACCCTGGATCAGAGCAATCTTCTAGCCAGTTTCAAAAGTTCCAGAAATTGCTTCTTTATGCTTCTTAAATGCCTTCCCAGTCAGCGCATGATGTATAAACCTGACATTTTCCATGATCCACCTTCTTTCCTATTCAAACTGTATCTAGAAGACCACGTTAACCCAGCTCATTCGTCCATATGGTAAAATGATATTGAATATTCATGTGGCAAAGTTTCCCCCACTAACTGATTAGTTTGGCATTACGGGCTTAATGAAGGTATATGTCAACCCCAAAAGTTGAAGATTAAATTAAAATATTTCAAGGGGGAGGTTTTGCCTATGAATCATTTTCTCTTTCCTTCCCTCCCTTCGGAATATAAATTAACCCTTCAGAAACGATCAATTTCTCTTCAGAACCAACTGAAGGCCTAAAATATCAGCAAATTCCACTCTAAGCCAGCAATTGCAATGCGCCTTTAAATTAATAAAGACAGAATCACAGAGTAATCCTCCCGATCTGAGGCGCCACTGGAGAAATTGGACTCCAATTTTCTCTCCCCTTACTACTTTTGACATGAGTGGTTCTACCTGGATAACATGCAGAGAAACAGACTCTCAAAAGAAAAGTTTTAAATAAATGCACTTTTTTTGCACGCCGAACTGGTAGTGATGCCGGGAGGAATGACCCCTGGTTTGAGATGTAGGCAACACAGAGTCATCCCCAACTTGTGTCTGCCTTCAAGAGTGAAGGGACACAAGGCAGAAAAATATCCTGCAGCCAAAAAGGGTCCACTCTCCACATTTGCACCACTCAGGTGATCCTGAGGACACAGACAAATCTCCAAGTGGCCTCAAGGACCCTCTAAAAGGATGCAAATGACCAGCTCTCTACACAGAGTATAAATCTTTCCCTTCCTCACCATCCAGTCAGAGCTGAAGAAGCTTCTTGGATGAGAAGCAAAACATCTTCAAAAGAAAAACCAGAAAGTCCAGTTGCCTCCTGAAAAAAAAAGCACCTCTGGGACATCCGTGCAATAAGTGAAACCAAGACCACACTACATCCTTCTAGAACGGGATGAAGATGATATGAATTTCTCCATACTTACAGCCGTCGTATATATCGGTCGGTATATGGACAGCGGCATGTTGGTACGATGTTTGCCGACCAAACAAAGGATCCTCTTCGAACACAGGTTTGATTCGCTGGCTGCCGGTTTCATTCTCGCTTCTTCCAGACTTTTCCAAACGAGGGGAGGAAAAAAAAGGGAAGGAAAACATTAAAATCGAATACATCAAGTGCAAAAGTAACTTAGACCCAAGATTTGGGGACAGGTCATATCCAAATACCGTATTGTTCGGACTATAAGAAGCACCTAAATTTACAAGAGGAAGACAAGAATTATTTATATTTTATTTTATTTTATTTTATCATTTTATTTTATTTTATTATTTTATTTTATTATTATTTTATTATTTTATTTTATTTTATTATTTTATTTTATTTTATTATTATTTATTTTATTTTATTTTATTATTTTGTTATGTTATGTTATGTTATGTTATGAAATTTATATTGCCACCTTTTTACATGTGGCAATTCAAGGCGGCTTACAAGAATATAAAAACCTCATAAATAAAACAATTAAAAAAAGAGAATTAGCACCTTATATTATATAAAACATTCATAAACTTGCATGCTGGATGGTATCAGAATAGAATGGAATGGAATGGAATGGAATGGAATAGAACAGAACAGAACAGAACAGAACAGAATAGAATATGGGATGGGATGGGATGGGATGGATGGAATGGAATGGAATGGAGCGGAGCGGAGCGGAGCAGAGCAGAACAGAACAGAACATGGAATGGAATGGAATAGAATAGAATAGAATAGAATAGAATGGAATGGAATAGAATAGAATAGAATAGAATAGAATAGAAATGGAATGATGGAATAGAATAGAATAGAAAATGGAATAGAAATAGAAATAGAATGTGGAATAGAATGTGGAATGGAACAGAATGGAATAGAATAGAACAGAACGTAACAGAATTGAATAACAGAGTTGGAAGGGCCCTTGGAGGTCTTCTAGTCCAACCCCCAACTTAGGCAGGAAACCCTACAACACCTCATACAAACGGTTATTCAATCTCTTCTTTAAAACTTCCAGTTTTTATTCTGAAAAGATCCTAAAATCAATCTAAATCACCTGTTATATTCTTTTTCCTCATCTATTTTTCTATTGTTTAAGACGACCCGCCTGGCTGGCCAAAGAAGCTATTCCGTGGTGAAGCCACGTAATCCGCCCTGGCCCTGAATATAATTAAAACTCAACTCCGACCTGTTTTTCTCCTGAGGCAGGAGCTGAAGTGCGATCAATACCGTCGTAGGAAAAATCCCACCGAGAGTCAAAGCCTGAAGATGATTTTTCCATCTATTAAAACCTGGCCTTTGTTTATTGAATTTTTTCTCCCCTGACGCTCACCAAAATCTCGCTCGCGTGGCTTTGAAATAAGCGTGACTAATTAGTCCCAAAGTGAGGTGCAGAAAGCTGCTAATTGTTGAACCAAATCAAGGATACCTTTTGACTGAAAAAAATAAATAATAATAATAATGATTTCTCCTTTGGAGACGCAAAATACAGAAAACACCAATTCTGTGGAAAACTAACGAGGCTCTCAGAACCAACCAACATTTTATTATGTATTCAATAATTAATCTACATCCTGCCTTCATTGTTTTTATAAATGACTCCAGGTCCGTGATGGCAAATCTAAGGGACATGTGCCACAGGTGGCAAGAAGAGCCCTCTCAGCTCAGCTCCACCGTGCATGCGCACATCTCCCAATGGCCAGCTGGTTTTCAGGTCTCTGCCACGCATGCATGGGGGGTAGGGTGCACGCAAGTGGTGGGTTCTGGATCCTGTTCCAACCGATATGGTTGGAACGGGCCTGGCGTCGCCCACCTACCTGCAACGCCTTCACAAGCCTCCACGATGTTCCAGCTCCTTGGTGGAGCGTCGTGCAGGCTCCTTACGTGCCATGTGCAGAAGTGCCAAAGGCTTAAAGGACAGGTAAGGAGCTCGGGCAGGCGGGCCCTCCAGAGCACCGTACCGGAACGGTACCCGGTTCCCCGGGCAGGTTTGGTATGCCCGTACCAGGCCGTACTTCCTGTAATCCACCACTGGTGCACACGCAGGAGTTGAGCACATATCCGCGGGAGCTGGGGCGCATGTGGGTGGGTTGAGTGGGGCACATCTGCAGGGGGAAGGGTGCACATGGGGGTCATGCATGCGCAGGGCCAGAAGGCATGTGGCGGGGTCACATGCGCATTCAAAGGAGGTCACGAACACATGCACAGGGAGTGGGGCAGTAGGATTGCATGTGCATGGCGCATTGGGGGGGTAACACGTATGCGCAGGGCCGGGCACACATGGGGGAGTCACATCTTATGGGTGTTGCACATGTGCGCTTTTGGCACTTGTCGCCAAAAAGCTTAGCCATCGCTGCTCTAGGTGGTGAACATATCTAATACTTATTCCTCCTATTATTTTCCTCACAATAACCACCCTGTGAGGTGGGTTGGGCTGAGGGAGAGCGAGAGGTTATGGCCCAAGATCACCCAGCCAGCTTTCATGCCTAAGTAGGGACTAGAACTCCCAGTTTCCCTGTGATTAGTTGAAAATCACCTACCAGGCCTTCCTACCTAAGGAGGGACTAGAACTCACCATCACTTTGTGATTAACCAAAAGTCACCCCGCCAGCTTTCATGCCTAAGGCAACAGACTCCTAGTTTCTAGCCTGATGCCTTCACCAATGGACCAAACGTGACCTTTCATGGTTTTCCAAGCTAATCCAACAATCGCTTGTCCTCTGAAACATTTTGTATCTTGCACTGTAAGTGCCTTTTGAGGATCTGTTTATCGCCTCACTTAAAAGTACTAGTTGTCCTCTTTTTATTCCCCTTTTTCTTCCAACTAACTGAGATTATGACCACAGAAAGCAGAAGTTGGGTTGGCGAAGAGGAACGGAAGTATGAAGCTAGACCAGGTACCTACAAGGAGGTAGAGGGACCTTGTCTTTGAGTGGGATATGGACATGAGTGGGTTGGTGTGGGATGCATACGTTATGGATTCCTGACCCAATACCAAAAATATTAGACAGCAGCAGAAAAATATCACATCCTCAAGGATAACTGCTAAAAGCAGGAAAAGGGAAATATTTCTACGATGACAGAAAGCAGAACCTTCAGCCAAGGGAATAAGAAATGATACCAAATTATGTTTGGGTTTGTGGAAATACCATCCCAAGGAAACATAAACTGAGATCTGAAAGAGACACCTATAACAATAGAAAAGAAAGAGAGAGAGGAGGAGAGAATGAAAGGAAGACGGGGGAAAGAAAAAAGTAGTAAGGAGAGGAGGATGGAAGGGAGAGGAAGAGAAGGAGAGAGGGTAGGAAGGGGAAGAGAAAGAGTAGGAGTAGGAGAGAAGGAAGGGAAGAAGGAAGGGGAAGGAGAGGAGGAAGGAAGGAAGTAGAGAAGGGAGGGAGGGAGAAAAGAAAGAGAAAATAAGCTGGTGTTATAACAGGCGGAAGGGATGGTAAACAAAGCAACCCAAACTGTATATTATAATCTATTAAATGAAATAATAAATGTATAAGAATGACAAATGTAAAGAAGAGGAAGAATTATGTGAATATATACTTAAAATGGTATGTAAGAGAACAAAAAATAAAAAAAAATATTCTGGGGAAAAAAACCCAATTGTCCAGTTTTGGGTCTTCAAGAATAGGACAACAAGGGAACATCGCATCCGTCTCTGAAATGTTTGAAATGTCCAAAATACACTGAACCAAACTCTAGTATGAAATGCATATTGCAATGCACATGGAGAAAACCCGATTCCACCCATTTTTTATTTAAAAATCCCTATTTTTTTAAACACGTGTTTGATGTTGCTGTGGCCCACCAGTCCTGGAGTCAGGAGAAGGCTCTGATGAGATGCAGACAAGGGTTCAGGGCCGTCTGAAAGTTATCAGCTGCCTTCGGAGTCAGACATCAGAGAGGCAGAAGAACAGCTGGAGCCTGTTCCCAGTGTGTGCATGCGCAGAGTTGCCAGAGGAAGGGAAGAGCTAAAGAACAGGAGTCGACTTGGGAGTAAGGCCACAGGTGGATGATGAATGGCCCCTCCCAGAGGAAATAAAAGAGGAGCGAAAGGGGAGTGGAGTTTGCAGGAGACCATTAGTTCGCTTAATTGGTTCGTGACTCTCCGAGACTCCTGGCCAAGTTCTGCAGATATTGGGCCTGGCAGCTCTCCAAGCCAGATAAGGTCTGTGACTGCAAATCCTCCCTTGAAAGACTTTGCTGGAGGTGAATGAGCATAATTCACAGTCAATTAAGAAAAGGGTTTTTTTTTGCCAAGACCGGGAGTTTGCTGTATGCTCTTGGGAAGCCTCGGTCACAACAGATGTGTAAAATGCAGGTCTATCATGCTGGATGAAAGCAAGGAACTTTAAAGTTAGATTGTAAGCAAGACCTCTGGAATAAGTACAACCTTTTGCTGAATAATAGCAATAAATCGAGATTAATGTATTGGCTACAGATCCAACCGATGTCTGATCTGCAGGTTTATTTAACACAAAAAGACACTTAGATGCAGCAGCCACCTGGCAAATATGTCTCCTCTAAAGCAAAGAGAGTAGAGAAAACAGTCACAGGTCTTTAAAAAAAGAAGATTATTTATTAAGCATGCTGTTGCCAAAAAAACAAGTCCCTAGATGGTTTATAATAAGAATTCATTCTGTTGCCTGAAACTTATTGCTGGGTCTCTTATGCCAAGAAAATAGAAATAAAGATGTCATGCTAATTATAGAAGACAGGACGCTAAAGCTAGACATAAAATCTAAATTAACCAGAAAATTTGGTCATCGTGTAGAAAATAAAGCAGACCTAAACTAATTAGAGTCCTCCTAAGAAAATACTAAGGAAAAAGGGACGCGTTGGCTCAGGGGCTAAGATGCTGAGCTTGTGGATCAGAAAGGTCGGCAGTTCGGCGGTTCGAATCCCTAGCACCGCATAACGGAGTGAGCTCCTGTCACTTGTCCCAGCTTCTGCCAAACTAGCAGTTTGAAAGCATGTGAAGATGCAAGTAGAAAAATAGGAACCACCTTTGGTGGGAAGGGAACAGCGCTCCGTGCGCCTTCAGCATTGAGTCATGCCGGCCACATGACTACGGAGACGTCTTTGGACAGCACTAGCTCTTTGGCTTTGAAACGGAGATGAGCACCGTCCCCTAGAGTCTGGAACGACTAGCACATATGGGCAAGGGGAGCCTTTATCTTTACCCTTCAGGAAATCCAGCTTTTACTGCAAATGTCTTATTCCAAAAACTCAATTCTAGGCAGAATCCCAGACAGACAACACCAAAATCATATATTCTACAAGTAAAGACAGAAATCAGATTAAAGTTATTACGATGGCCTTCAGCCAGCAAACCCAACATTAAAAGAAAATTAAGGAAATAAAAATAGATAAACATAAATAAGCATATCGAGCTATCCACCTTAAATACAACCATTGGTTCCCTGCGGAAGCCTTGATGCCGAATAACAAAAACTTGGCAACATTGTGTGCGTTGCATTAAAAGACAATTATCAGCACACAAACAAAAAGCAACACACACACAAAAAAAAAACCTGCTTGATTATCTGGCGACAGCTGCCAGAAGGAGAATATATCTTTCAATCAAAATATTACTGCTGGCAAAAAATCTTGCAAAATTGAACTGAAACCGAGGAAACAAATGAAACTTATTAGACCTAAGAAGATAATCTAGTCCAGTGATGGTGCACCTTTTTGTAAAGGCGTGTCAAAATTGTGTTTGTGTGTGTGCCAGAGGGGGTTGCTCCCGGTTCAGTCTGGATCGGGCGAACCAATAGTGGTGGTGGAGGGAGGCTCCACCCACCCGCCAGGACGCTTCTACACAGAAGCGTCGAGCGAGCGCGAACCATTAGTTTAAAAAAAATGGAAACCCACCACATCCACAATGCAATGCACCCCACCCACCTGTGCATGCGCTCCACCCGTAACGTTGCCCCACCCAGGTTACCCCGCCCCAGAGAGAAAACCTGACCGCAATATCCTCGAGCTCAGTACACAAAAGACCACAACCACTTACGCCAACGTAACTCTCGACCCCACATGCGATCAAAACCGGAAAAAAGAAACTGAACCCACAGAGCATGTTACTGCCTCTCCACAGGGAAAACCATAAGTAAGCCACCACCGCAGGCAGGACTCGCACATTAGGAGGATGGTATCCCTAAGCGAATCTAGCGGGAAAAACCAGATTCGGAACAACCTTAGACCCCGACAAGTAAAAATTTAACAGCTTAAGACTACACTTGTCGAGAACTTTATAGGACGGACCCACCAAGAAGCGGCGGCACCACCACGACCCCAGTGCTCTCTCGAGGCCAACACCACAACCTAAGAACAACATACATCCACTTCTCTCCCATACCTTATCACAAGCCCCCACTAACACCAAAGACGCACAAGAACCGGGGGCGTTGAACCGTAACCCCTTGCACTCTAAAACATCATACGACCCCATAGCTACAAACTTCCAACCATAACCACTCCCGGCCTCAATGCACATCCACCGCCACACGCCCCCATAAACTCCGGACCCTCCCCCGCATATCCTCGACAAACCCAAGACACCCCGCGTAGTCTACGGCCGACGGGCCGATCGGGGAGTTGGACACAGAGGGGGGGGGGGGGGGGGGGGGGACGATACGACAGGCTAGCCAGCCAAACAAGTGAACATAAATCTCACACTAACCCAGCATACAAACCTGCTCCTGCCACACCAGCAACCCCAAACACTCCTTCCCCAGAGGAATCTCCAAAAAACCACCTAAGGCAGAGAACTAATGCAAGCGAACAATCCTAGTATCAAGCCCATATCAACTAGAAGTCGGCCCTAATTATGGGCGGGCGGAAAAAATAAATGTCCCCAAAGCTAAACAACTTCTGCCAATTTAACCCAAACCTCACTCGCACCAGTCACTCAATGCCCAACGGTCCGTCCAAGACCTTCTGTAACCGAATCAATACACGCGCGGCCCGCTAGGTCCTCACCATAATCCCCCTTAACGGTACTCACTGCAGCGCGTCCCAGAAATTTGCTGAATCACAGTCGCCCATAAGAGTTCGATACTGTAAACCGTACCAACCCCAGATCCCCTATGGCTTCTGTATTTACCCACCACCCCGCTGGAACAACCACCGACCCAAGAATCGGAACACACTCCATATGTCACTACACAACCGTAAAAGATCAAAAATCTACCTCGTCATTCAAACACAAATCTTGTCACCTCCTACAACTGCCAGCCCCCGGCGACCATAAAAACCATCATATAATCATAGACCTACAAGCGATAAGGCGATAGCATCATGCTACGTCCAACCAAAAACTCAACTCACCATTCGGCGCCCACCGAGCTAGCCATAAACTTAAGACCTAAACGATTCTCCCGTCATACGTAGAGAGAAATAAAGCGAGCACCAAAGCCATACTACCTGAGAGTCAGGCGCTCACATGAGGGACACCGGAATAAAAAATACAAGCAGACAACAAACAATAGCATAACACACCCCCCCAACCCCCGAAGTCCAGAGTGTCAAAAAAACTCCCCCTAACGCACCCCAAACCACACAAACAATGTTCAAATGCGAGGTCATGATTTTCTCGAGAAACGAGAGACAAAACACGTTGAAGCCGTACAGACGTAACTCATTATCGGATCCAGACACGACCGAGACTCAGCACCCCGAGCCAACCAATAAACCAAATCCCCAGGCCTAAACACCCAACACGCCTACAGCGAAGGCTCGACCCACCACGGTTTTCGCTTGAGCCGGCATCTACTTGAAGAAATAAGACACCGCAACGAAACAGAACTTGAATAACATGGACACCACTATCAGTACGCCCACGCAGAACGTATGAGCCAACTGCCTTCACCCGTATTCTAGAGGAAACTCACGTGACCACCGAAGCAACGATCAATACTCCAATTACGTAAATCCTAGCACAATGAGTTTAACAAGCAACATCAAAGAACACAGCCTGACGCCCTTAAACCCGGCCCACTATCGAGTGTAAGCACCCCCCACTGATGCATACGACCACTCTAACAAGGAGGCTGGAGCAGTCCTCAGCCCTAGAAATCAACACCTATCAAAAAAGAAACAGACTCATTGATAGACAATTCATACCTCAGAATCTATCCTTCCAACGAACACCACACCCGCTACCTAAACAGCCCGAATAACAAACCCAAAGGTAGGGCACAGACAAGACACCCTTACTACAAGGAGAAGTCCCCGAACGGAGGAGCCAACTAGGACCTACCATAGCCCCACGACTCACCCACTTCCACCATGCCGCAGGGCTAATTCAGTGCGGCAAAGCAGAGCCATCCACACGCACAGACCCCATGCGGAAACACCAGACCAAGACCACACCCGGAAAACCCCACGAAGGCGGACGGACAGTAAACGGGATATACAAAGGTAATAACATTATTTAAAAAACTAGAGAAAATGAATCATGAGATTTAGTAATAAATGGATGTCTTTTTATATGAGAGTTTGATGTAAGTACAAAAAAAAGAAATTAGTATAAAATGCTAAAAAAATTAAGGTAAAGTAGAAATAAAAAATGAAACTCAAAAAAAACTACAATCCCCCGACCCCACTCTCCCACCAATAAATGGATACAACTCACACGCCGATGGTAGACGTGCAAGGAGTGCGCAAAAAGAGCGAACATCCCGAGGCGCTCCAGTAGTCCAACACGAGCCCGCGCACCAGTGCGAAGGGCACATAAAACACACAGATCACCTCCACCACCTCAAACTCCGACGCCACCCAACCGTCTCTGATGCCGTAGCAAAGGCCAGTTAACACACCCGCATACTCCTTCGCCACCAGATAGATTCTGCACCTCGATCAAGCGAACCACAACCGACGAGGACGCGCACGAAGAGAACAGCCGCGACTCACAGCAAGCCCTCAAAGCATGTCACCTGCACCCTCCCTCCCGATATCACATATCACAAAGATCATCGGACGAGACACAACGCATACAAGACCGACTCCAGACCCAACTACGACCATCACTACCCCAAACATAAACTGCTTGTCCTCAGAACACAAGCAAGATACCACGGCGTCCCAAGGTCTCACCACTACCGACGACGATGCTCAAAACGTCGACAAACATCACCAGCACGCGACAGAGAATCGCTCCACAATTAAACGTCACACTGTGACGAACGCACGCCAACCACTCACCTACTGAATCACAACACCGCCCACCTTCAAACACCAGACATGACCTGCAGACGAACGCAACAAACCTCATAGGTCACTCACAACTACTTGGCCCCGACGAACGCACAACGCTGCAGGAACCGCCCAAATACCCACCCAATGTCAACTGCTAAATAAGCTCGTTAAACAAACACGATGGCAAATATGCGCGGGGGGGGGGGGGGGCCCTTCACTCAACACTCATACACCTCACAACAGGAGTGGGGTCACTACAGCAGGCCGACATATGGCACTCAGATTAGCCCAACGGCTCCACCGACAGCAAGATAACCCCCCGACCAAACCTGACTGCACCTCGCAATCAGGCGTGAACAGAACCAAATTCGTGCCTTCATTGAGGAATCGCTGATCTTTACAACAGGCCAGACAAAACAGGATTTGTATAAGAGACATTTGCTCCTAAAAGAAAGAGATTTAGCACCGGAACTTACAGCATATTAACATACAGCCACTCAACCCTAATCAAAACAGCGACGCCCAAACCACGGAGGAGTAACAAATGCAGGTCTACACAACATTCATTCAGCAACAAGGAAGAAGCTACAAAGTGTGGGGGGGCTCCTGCCCACGATGCGCCGCAACAAAGACGACGCACATTAATCGGTCCTCGACATTCATATAAGGGAGTTTGAAAAAAAAGAGATAAGAGATTCGCCTTAACGTGACGCCAAAAGGCGCCCGCTCCCCACCGTTTGCAACCACGTCGCCCCACAAGTGCAATTGCATCGTATAAGTGTCAAGCACAGCAGGAAAACGGCGTTACAGGAACTCAAAAGGGGTGGGGGCCTAACACGCTCACAACGGCCCCATGGCTGGCATGAGAAGGCAACAAGCTCATTCAGCTTACTAAAATAGTAACAGGGACCAACACTATAACGCTTATTCCGGCCACCCATCAACAACAAAATCTCACGCCTCGAACGGGGCCATTATGCACAGAGCCGCACTAATAAACCAAAGGCCCGCGCTTACAATCCACAAAACAAAAAGTCACTCACCCCCGCCCACTACCCAGGGCGGCGACGCTGACGCGCAAATCCCATGACCGTGACTGGCTCAGCTCTATCGTCCAACAAGCCAAAAGCACAAGCATCTCGCCCACCAAACTCGTCAAGAACGCAGCACCGGCTGGCTACACCCCAATGAGTGGCAGCACCATAACAAATCCGAATGCACACGGCAACGAAAACCAAATACCTTAGCAGCGTCTGATTCGCGCGCACCCCTCACACTTATAGGTGCCATACAACACAAGTGACAAATGATCGGCGAACTCCGACGTTAAGGAGAGCTCAACTCACATACATCACCGACATCCAACAAACCCTAAATATAAATGAATAATGGGTATAACAACACTCGCCACACGCACCAACAATACACAAACCACAAAAAGTTACTCCGCACCCCGACCCCAAGCCCGCTCCACACAAGCACTAATGAAACAGCGGAAGTACCCTAAAACAACGACAAGCAGTTTAAATGGAAACCCTCCAATCAATCCTCCACGCTCTCCCAATATACGCTCAGACCCCGCGACGAGCACCCGAAGTAAGACCACACGCTCATCACAAATGAAACAGACTAAATGTAAGAATCGAAAAAATGTAGGTAAAAGAAAATGACATGAATGATAAGAGATGAAGAAGTAAATAAAATATAAGGTAAAATAATCAAATATTAGAAGAGGCCAGTGTTTTACCATCAAGAGAGCGACACCCCCCCCACAGAAAACGAAAAAATTAGACTGCCTGCCCACTAAAACAACAAACACAAGCCACACACAACCCGACCGCAAAAGATCAGTAATCGATCGAGACTAAAAAATACCGAACGACGCATCTACAGCTTAATAAAGAAACGTACAATTCAGCAGCCACGACAATCACACCCACCCGTGGCGCCCAAATCCCCAGACCGCGCCAGGGCCCGTGGTACTACCGACGAAAAATTTAAACTGCAAATAGGCGTGTCAAACTGTGCTAGAAAAATACAAACATAGAAACCCCAGTAAATGAAATCGTTAAAGAATTGATATAAAGATGATAAAGAAAATAATAAAATGACGCGGGGAGGGGGGGCGGGAAGTGGGGGCGGGGGCGGCGCGATGGGCGGGGCCCTCACGCAACCCCCTGGTCCTACAAAACGCCGTAAGCCCCCACAACTAAACCATTACGAACAACCAAACCAAGCGCCCCCCAGAAATTAGCCAACAACACAATCCCTTCACACAACTCACCACTCTCACCCCAGGCTCGAAACCCCCCCCCGGAACGTACTACAAACCGGACGAGGCCCCCAAACGAACAAACAACCCCACAGTCTCATCCCCGAACATAATAGATGCCCACACATGCCCCCTAGTTAATGAGACACTATTTCACAGGCCGCGCCTTACACATGCATGCTACACAGTCACCTCATCGCCCAGCTCACGACTTGCAACACTGACTACATCACACCTACGGAGCAGATCTCACGCCCATTCCCACGATAGGTATGGCCAGCACATTCCACACAAAGCCGGGACCGAATACCCAATATCAACCCACGCACAGACACTCACAGCACTGCACACACAATCTGACCATCAAATTCCCCGCTGTACCACCAAAGCTCAGACACTCGCTCAAACACATCCCTCACCCCCTGAGACACACATAATACTGCTCTGTGCACCCAACGCCCAAACAAAGTCCCACCAGGAAAGCCAACCCCTAGCTACCCACGCGAAGCTACTCCACCAATGGACCACAGCCCAAACATCTACCTCGTATCAATCCATCCCCCCACACAAAGACAGCACTGTCAAAGAACAGTACCATGCATGACCTGGGGGGGGTCACCCACCCACCCAGCCAAACATTCCACCGACAACCTCGCCACTCTATTCCTACCAAACAGCACATCATCCCAAATATTCGCCACGAACCGAAACTGACACCTATCCCCGGCACATAACAATGGACAAATCCACAGTTTCGATCCTGGACCAACCCACCCCCCCATCGCCGGGCTCGTACCCAAAGGCTCCCGCACCGCGACCCCCGAGTATGACGAGCCCCAATAGTGCCCCAATCCACCGACCACCGAACTCACCGAGAATCTCAGCGCAAACTTAGCGAGGGTGAGGCACCACAGAGCCTACTCGGTCTTCCCCGCTACCGACTCGTAAATTAGATGTCATCTAGGGAGATAAGAAACAACTGGAGTCCACTCTCCAAACGTGCGAGCCTCACCGCAATGCCGCCTCCGACTGGAACTGAAGCCTTAGGCCCCCAGTCCTCTCCCGCCACGAAATCACAAGGCAGTCTTCGCACAGGTCAAAATATAATATAAATTGGATTTAAATGGACACGACAAAAATAGAATAATATTATTTGAAAAAAAGGAATAAAAATGTAAAATTATAATTTAGAGGAAGGAAATTAAGTAGGGAGAAAAAAAGTAGTAGAATGGTGAAAGAAGATAATTAGATAAAGCAAATCCACATTCAAGACCCGAAAGCACGCACAACCAAATCACAACTCCCCACTATAAACCGCATCGACGATAAAGTGCTACACCATATGCTCGCCGGAGCAATCCTTAAGAACAACGGGAGCCCCAAGGCCCAAACTCATGCGAAGCGGAGCCGGCGCGCACTACCACCAATGCCTACAACATAAACACCGCCACAAGCGGAACCCGCAACCAACCACTACCCCTACCGCCCCCCTAGACCCAGCGTCCCTCACACCGAAACTAACCATAAAAACCTGACCTTCGGTTAAAAAGCACATCGAAACCAGTCACCCAGCCCCAAGCCCAGGGCCTAACGGAGAAAGCAAAGTTCCTCATCCAAAACGAATCACTAGCCCAAAGGAACCGAAACCAATCAACTCGAAAATCAGACAGAAACAACAACGGCCAATCTGACGCTCACAAAAGTACACCATCTACGAACTACAATAAATCAAACCCCCCCCCAAGAAACCCATCCCCCCCTCGAGGCCGCCATCGAATGGAACAGGACGATCCCAAAACCCACACGACCCAGCGCCAACGGCCAATGAATACCAACACCTGCCAACGACACGACCTCACACTACCTTCACAGCCTCGAGACCACGCCGTCCCCCCAAGCCAAAGCTGAACTGTGGAAGGCAAATCAGACACGAATTACCATGGAACAATAATCGGTACCACCCATAAACCCCACGCCAACTGAACAGCACCGAGTAACAACGCTAGTGGACAACATGCAAATCCCGCCCTGTCAACGGTCCACCAAACACATGTCAACCCCCGGACACCACAACGCAATTCAGTTAAATCCACCATTACAGTCCCACAAAACAACCACCCTCACCCCGAACATACGAAACGCGGCCCCCAAACTAGCACGAAGAAGGAATCTTCAAACCAGGCAAATAACGATCATCAAAGCCCGCCCCGAACACGCCGAACAACAGCCGCCTCTAAAACATCGGCAAACACACCACAGCAGCCCAAAAACATACCCACGCTCAATATACACTACACTACTACACGTTCACACCCAGCCCTAGGACCCTGACCAAGGGACCTAAAAACCCTATTAACCCCCCCCACATTCCTAATCATCAGACTTCCACATTGTGACGTTCTAAAGCCAGAACGCAACTAACACCCATACCCATAGACAATCTTGAAGACAAACAGAACGCGCCCAGCAAAACCTCGGCCCCTCAAAAAGCCGCGTACAGACCCCGCAACGCATGCGCGAACAAACCCCCGAATCCAACACAACCCTACCTAGAACAAACGCAGTAACCCTACAGCCCATTCAGAAACTCTAAACCAAAGAAACTAAAATAGCCAGACCGAAGTCCCGCCCAGGCCCGACTATCCGCCCGATCACTTATTAGCTCAAGCATCGCACTTCACACGTTAAAGACAACCGCCCAAACAACCAACATGAGAACGACATCCAATTCAACCTGCAACACACAACCAAACTCCAAACCGCCTGCCCACACCCCGCGCAACCATGCCAAAGGGGCAGCCACCACAAAAGCAGACCCCAACCGCAACGACACCTCACCCGGGAGGGCTCACCTCACAGATCCCTCTCATAACCAACAACACCCCGAACAGCGAGAAGAACATAGGGAGTGAAAGGAATAATGGGGAAAGAGATTTTCATATTTGGGGAGAATTAAAATTAGGAATATTAATAAGGTAATTGAAATGAAAAAATAAAAAATAAAGGTAGTTAAGGAATAAGTAGATTAAGTATTTAGAAGAAATGGTAGGTTTTTGTAATAGGAAGAAAGTGTGAGTTGAATGAATAATGGTTTGATGGAAAAGACAAATTAAGGAGAAAAAAAATAAGTATACATAAGCCCCCGAAACACACCCGCCCTGAGGACGACGAGAAAAGCAAATCGCCGAAACCAACACACATCACCATAGAGTTCTGCTACGAAGAACTCCTCGATATAAAACAGTACAACACTGACTCCCAACTCCCACGAACCCAACGTAAACCGAACTCCGAGCAACGCCGGCCCAACAGGGGTTAAACCCATCCGGAGACGGCCAGGCACACCAGAGGCCCTAGTAAGCCTAGCGCGAACCACGTTCAAAACCCACAAAAAGCCGATCCCGAACCAAACCCCCCACGGACGAACTAGCGGAGCGGCCACTCCAAAACCACAGACAACCCAGGTGTGGACCCCAAACTCCGGAGACGCAATGCCAGCGACCCGGCGGCAACTCAACTGCGACCGCCGTGGACACTCGAACCAAGCCCCGCCTCTAAACTAAACTCATACAACCCGTCTGGTTAGACGACACCAGACAATTGGCAGGGAGCGGCCCCTATCCCCAAAAATACACAATTACTGCCACGACGTGATCGCCATCGTCACCAAGTAAACCAGACCCCTCGGAGAGCCGCAACAACAATCTCCCCGACACAAGGACCTCCTACACTCTAACGCCCTCGCGGTCTCGATATTCACCCGTGGCAACCCCGGGGAGCAGATATACAGAGTCAAGTCAAGAGCTCCAACAAATACCGAAAAAGAATGTACAATTTTAATATTACCAACAAGCAGAGGCCACTCAAGCTATGGCATACCACATCCCAACTGACCTCACTCCGGAGACAATATTCAGCATTCTCTTCCACCCCACTCCAGTGCCCTCAAAGAAACACCCAACTTACCATCATAAAGCGTCCTAACCCATCTCCATCGGAACCCTCCACTCGCACACCCACCCACTACCACACCCAAACCGCTCCAAACTCCCGGTCCCTACCGTCGCCAATCCCGCGCCCCGAAGAGTACCATGTATTACCACAAACACGAAGCGACACGTAAACAGCCAGGCGCGGCAGACAACAAAACGGAAATTCACTATGTCTATTTGAAAATTAAAATAGGAAGAAAAGACCTCACTCACCCAAAAACACACACCCTAGACAAACGCAGCATTCACGAGCGACCAACAGCGCGAATTCACGGCACCAATCCAGCAGAGTAGCGAAAGTCAAAGTATCGCGAATCGAATCCCGATACCCGCAAAGGCAAAGAGTGAAAGTATTTAAAATTAAGCGTAAGGTAAACTGAATGGAATTAAGGAAATGTTTGTTTACTATTAGAGAAAGTGAAGTTATATTTATATGTAGGAAAAAAGAGATAATTTATATATTAGATACACCACAACACCAGACCTCAAATCATTCTCACACCCAAGACACCACATAGCACTATCGACCTCAACCCTTCTATCACAACTAAGACCTCAAAACACTACCGCCCTAACATAGGTGCCTGAAATGGAAATCAAGTAGGCCCCATCACACCGGTCCGACAAAACGCATGCGTCGACACCCGCATCGCCCGGCTCCTGAGCAAACAACGCAGGCACCCCACTACAAACCCAAGAAAACGAAACGCCCGCACGCAAAGACACCCCCGCCATACACCCATACACTAGACCACCAGACGTTACAAATATACCGAGCAAACAAAAAGACCTAACCGTTGGTCGAAAGCAATAGCAGCCACACACTGCACGTCACAGGACAAAGCTAACCACAGTATATACAAAGAAAACCCACCACAAACACCTCCATAACGTAGCACCATGCACAAACGAAACCAACTCTCTAAGGACTGACATGCCACCAATTCGTAACACAGCCGAAGACCAATCATACCTAACCCCCCGCATCCCTCAATAGCAAACACACCCAACGTCCAACAGTCCGTACCTCCACGCCATGGCACTCACGACGCGCCCCGAAGCTATGCGCCACACAGCAACCGCAGCCCAACCCCCCACCCTACACATACTCACCCTACCGCGCACACGCACGATCCGCCCCACTGATGCAGCCCGAACGCGCGCGGGAGAAACGACGGAATGGCAATCTAGGCTGCGAACCTAAAGCTAACGAAACAATAGTCGGCAGAACAAAAGAAAATTGATAAAAAAAATCGACCGCCTCACTGCACCCGACAGATACAGCACTGTGACCACGGTACGAATCATACTGGACGGCAAGAACAACACAGTGACACAACAAAAGGATCGAAACCCCTAAACCATGTCATGAAATAGGCATTTGCGCAGCTATTGTGGGTTCTCATCTAAATCCCTTACAACTAATTACAGGGACGTCAGGGCCCCACCTAACAACAAGTCTAAGCCCAGATTCTTAGCCCGATCACACCACCAGACGAGACCAGGCCGCGACCCATAAAAAATCACTCCGGCCCTCAATGAAACAAGAACCGCCACAACAATAAGGAACACACCCCTCAGGGGCGTAGACAGGGGGGGGGGGGAGGGGTGGGGCTGGGGGTGGCGGGGGGGGGGCGTGGAAAGGGGGTGGGAGCGTGGGGGGGGGAGGGAGGGGGGAGCACGAAGGGAGGGCGGGGCGAACCGGGGGTGTAGGGGGTATGGATCGTTACACATCCAGGGTCACACTCGCAACAAATCCTACACGAGGACACGCCCTACACAGACCATACACCCATCGCCCAAAGCTATGCCGACCTCATACATGTACTAACACTCCCCACACCACAGCCCCATAAGTGCACCATCGTACTCATATACCGAAATCCCCGTATCCAATCCCGCAGACCCATACAAAAAGCACACCAAGCAGAACAACACTATGAATCTCCCCGACCAACCCGAGTCCATTCCCAAACCCTTAATATCGGCGAAAACCACCCCGCAACTCCACCCTCCCCTCATCAAACAAAGTCCAACGGCGAGAAACAGAAGCCTCCACCACGTGTACTATCGCATCCGACGGCCACATCTCCCCATGCAGGTCATGCTGCCGCCCGTGTACACCTCAAAGACTCCCGCCCGAAACATAACCAAAATGACGCTAGAACCAGAAGGCCCCAAAGAAAACAATGCAGCAGTGCCACACAGCTTAGAACTTAACTACCACCGGCCCCTTAAAAGACAAACGACCAAGGCCAGTGTTGAGGATAACACAATGGAAACGACAAACAGCAAGTAACGTGGCGAGGGCGCCGGGAAGGAAGTGTATATATAATTAAAAATCATAATTGGACTAAACAGCCACCATAATCCCATGTTCCCCGCAATCACCCCCGTATACAGCCCACTAGGAAACACGAACACACTCACAAACACCTCTACCCCACCCAGACGTACGCACATCCCCGCCGCAACCTGCCAAGAACCACCCGACAAGAAGATAACAGCCCTCCAATCAAACAAACCCTCCAACACGCATCGCGCTCGCGAAGACAGCGGCCCCGGCACCCAATCGAGAATCTATATATACAAAGCGGCATGCCAAATGGCCAACGCGCCGTAAGACCAAAAACCCGCCGCCACGGTCCACCGAGGATGTCGGCTTCATAGATGTGTCGTCGCAATAAAAGAACACCTTCACCCCGGACAAAAGGGCTGCTCACACCCATCCAGCGCTAGGGGGGGGGGGGGGGGGGGCCGAGCGCGGGGGCGGACTGGGGACGGCGTGGCTACTCCCCCAACCAATCAACTCGAACAACGGCCGCACCCGACATTCCGCCCAGTGGACACTAAACATAGTGGTATACCGACCA
>JAKRSK010004636.1:0-76253 GCA_029891615.1 Natrix natrix natrix | reverse complement strand
TATCGAGTTGTTCAATTGCGTTCTGACTGCTGACACTAGAATAACTTTAACATGAACTGAATAAAATTACTGAATATAGTGAGATAACCTACCTTCATGCCTAGTAATCTATAGACATCATGCGCAATTCTGAGTCTCAGTACACTCTCATCACAGTTAAGAGTTTCTAGTCTGATTCGGCAAAGGGATACTTGGTCTTCATATTCCCCAACTCTCTACCCAAGTGTGTCAGCATTATGTCGCGCGATAGTTCAATTTGTCTTTGTTATTCTTATGAAACTAATTCTGTAGGATTGTCTGCAACTTTTAGCAACATTTCGTCGGACAATGTCTCATGTGCGGTCATCCGATGTTCCTATATTCTACTTAGGTGAGTCTAACGGCCTATGGTGGTCATGATTCACTGGTTGCGATTGATAGTAAAGAGGCAATTGGCACCCGTCACATAGGTGATCGGCAGTGGGCTATGGTCAACTGTAAAATGAATGGAAACAGTTCGTGCCGGTTTTAGACGAGAGCGAATCTGGCTAGCATTGTACTTAGGCACGTACACAAAACTAGATGTTCTTTAGTCTCTTATGAATCTCTTGTGCATTTGCAAGCTATCATATAGAGAACAACTTACTATCTTGAACTACAGATGAAGCAGAAACTTCTACAGTATGACTCCTTAAGTGCATGCGTGCCACCTCTGCAACCCATCTTAGCAAATCAACACAATCTCTCCTAATATTTGGTATGTTCTCATAATCATTATTGACTGCATTTACTCTAGACTTGTGGACTCATACTCCCAGAATTCCTACTCTAGCCTACGTCATACAGTTGGCATAGGACACTACTGGCATCTTCATGCGATACGTGATGCATACTAACTTAATGGCTGCAAGATTTCTCAATGACTCTCCTCTCGCACCTCTAACTCTCTTAAACATACAAGATACCCTAGTGGTGTTTCAAACTATGACAAGCTATTACGATCTAGTCCAACGCATCATCATACGTTCGCTACCTAAGCCCCTCTCCATTCCCTATCCCCTCAAAATCATCATGTCGTATTGCCACCTGCTCTCTCTAGATGTGCCACAGACGTTACATACGTAACACACAACACCAAGAGATACGTTCCAGAGAGACCACTCTCCCATTACGTCTTCTCATAGAGTACTTTTAGCGCTCGTGAGCGGGGTCAGCCGTGTACTCGGTTGAATGCAGATGACAGTTTTCGAGCGTCTCGTGCTGGACTTGCTCTCTTTCTGCTAGAGCTGGCTTTGTGAGAGCACAGGGATGCCTTCTTCTACTGCCAAAATACTCTCTCATGGTCGGTGGCAGCGAATAAAGGAGTGGCGCGCTAGCCAATACGTCACCTACTGTATTTCTCTCTCTTTTCTCTCCCCCTACGGGCAAATCCAGCGTCTACCCCTTACCGTACTCTCTTTAAAGGCATGAGCAAGGATGTGGTCTTTCATCTTCATCATACGTGCCTTCGGTCCGCCATCTCTTCTTTATCATCCGATAAGAACTACACCGTAGACCAATGTTCTAAAACAGATGACGTTGTGCTATAATATTGAAGCATCTTGAGAATAACTGGGGCCAAAGTGCGAAGAGACAGGGCATCCGTTGTAAGCTGGCGCAAAAGCCGAAACTTGATCTCCGTTCAATTCCAAACTCACACTGCCAGCACGCTATATGCTGAGACAGAGGAGAGACATTTTCAACAATGCCAAGCTGAAAGTGACAATCACACAACTTCTCCCGAGGCAGTTAGTTCAACACTTATGCTCATACTACACTTACAATACGCAAGCATAGTCCACAACTATGCTGCATGGAAACCGCGTCTTTTGATCTTGGAACTCTGGGCACCACAACCTATTGTAGAGAGACAGATTCGGGAAACATCTGATAGCCAACCTGATATTACCCATGTACCTCATATGCATTTAAGTCTTCAGAGAATCTCTTCATATACCTCTTATTGCTTGAGAACAAGATATTTGCTACAGTATAGTTTAATTTGATAATTGTTATTTTCAATTTATATAACTATTCCATTTAATTTAGGATATGACTACCGCAGCGCTTACAGATAATCAGCCGCAAGCTGGTACCCCTCTCCGCGAAAGCGAGAGTTCAATAGCCGTGCTCATGTCGTGCAGAAAATGTACTTCCATATTTTATCGCCAGGTTGATCAGGCTCATACCTATTACATCTACTATGAATCACTCAACTCCATAACACAGAGTTGCTACAGTGCAAGTAATACAAAATTACTTAAATGAGCCATCTATATTCATGAAGAAAAACACAGAAGGCAAGGATTAATCAATCTACTTAGAGTTTTAATAGACAGAATTGGCGATTGTATTTCTTACGAAGATGGAACGTCGCAGTATCCTCTTACCACTCCCTCCAGTTTAGACTATTACAACGCAGGAGATAAGCGAAATTCCTAGGCCCAGGTTCTATCATAAGATCAGGTCTCATAGAGATATCAGCAGAGTATGCAGTATACAATACAATTAGGACACAAGGTTCAACCAACTGGCAAAATACCTACGCCTCAGTGTAACTGGCCACACAGTAGTGTTGAGCTGCGGAGATGAGATGAGGTTGCAGTTATCTGATTACTTGCCCCCAGTAGTGGAGGAATGCCGAGATTTGCCAAGTACTGGTCACATACACCACTGCGTGCAGTCCTATTCACGATTCTTTGTCGGAAGGATCCAAGGAAGTCGGCTAGGTACATGGTCCTACAAACTGCTGCGGCTGGACTGTAAACGATGAGGGAAGAGACTATTGAATCCTCACCCTTTCTACAGATGAGGCCTAGCAATGGATGTGCTGTGGCGCCCAACACACCAAGAAGAACGGCACTCCACACTAAAGACCCTATGCGCTAGCGGTCTCTCTGGCAGTAGCCTAGTAGGACGATTTTTTTCCTACGGTCACTATGTTTGTGAGATTTACAGATCCCTCCAGCCTTCTCGACTGAGCGAAACTGGCCCGCGTAGCCTCTTTGCTAGAGCACCTATCATGTAAACCAGGGGTTCCCAACCGTGCGTGGTGTACAGAGAATAGAGCGACCTACTATAGGGTCATGGAACAAACGCAGGTAGGTATCTAGGTTATCTGTGCACACTAACAGCGCCTTATGGAAGTGGAAACCGATGTGCAAGATGCGAACAATCATTGTGCCCAGTCACACAGCCACCCGAAAAACCACGAAGGCCAGCCAGTGAACAGTTCTTCGGCGACTAGTACACAAACAGTGGAGTGACACATGAGCTAGGTGTACTTTACCTCGTGCAAGTGTAGTATGCTGCTGGCAGTACGATCACACCTATGACACGATGCGCCCAACGCGGCAAATGGAGCTGCATCTGAGGTGCACAGCTAGTACATGACTACACTGTCTGCAAGCCTCGTACGCTGTTGTGTCGGCATCCGGCAAGGGACACGAACTCCTTTCTGTACATCGAGAAGCCCCAGTCCAAGTTGCATATGCGCACCGTCAAAGTATCTCTAGGCTCAGCTAGACACTGGTCCACACGCAAATAGCTCCAAATAGGTTATTCCTCAGTAAGCGTATCATGGCAATCCTTGACGCCGCGTACATTTACACTACTTGTGAAAGGTCCTCGTGGCGGTTCTCTATATGGTGGTTCAGACTACTCACTCTCGACGAGTACTCAGTAAGGAAAAAACAGTTGATGTGATCGACGGGTCGCTCAAGTCCTTTTTGCCTTTCTGCCTGATCCTCCATCATAGTCACGCCCTGATATTTTTAGTGCAGTGATCCTTCCTTACTGTGCAAATCGGTCCCAATCATTACAGAGGTATAGAACGAGAGAGTATGCAGATAACGGGGGCATCTAGGTAGAGTAGACGTTACGTTATGCGATAATACCTATTGCTGCTGTCATAATTCTTTCTTATCTGTCTTTGCTACCTGGAAGACCAGGACGAAAGCAATCACCTATGATTAGTTTGTCTGGTCTTTTAGACTGCTGATTCTGTTCCTCTGAAAAGTGAATCACTGATCAGTAAAACACACTTTTTCCTTCTAGAAAATTAGTGAGATCTAATAGACGCCTCATGTTTGGACAGTCTGAGTAACTTTCCTTCCTGTTACTGGAAAATATTTGATGAAGACCCTTCTTCAGACGCCTGCATGTCTTCTTCCTGGGAGAGGGTTTTGAAATTGATCGATTGTTAAGCTCCAGTGACAGGGAATACCACTTACTCAGATTTTTTTGTACCTCAGGATAAGGTGACCAGATTTTAACATGGTAAATGCGGGACACCATTGACTGGGGTGTGGGGTCGGGGGTCCTCTCATTAAAAGTTTGGTCTATATCCTTGCACCCCTAACCTTTAGGGAAAAAAACCCCAGGGGCTCTTCAAACCTGACAGCTATAAGATCTTGTGGACTTCAACTCACCAGAAATCCTCCTCCAGTCATGTTGCGGGCGACGCACTTCAACTGCGTGGATCTGCGTCCTGTCTCTTCGGTTTTTTTCTACTGGGGCATAAGGGTTCTGACCGCTGAAGATGCCGACGAGCCCCCCACCGCCACCAGAATATACTGCTACCTCCTCCTCCTCCTCCTCCTCCTCCTCCTCCTCCTCCTCCACAACAGCACCACCACATTTGCTGCCCAGGCGCTCGCAGCTGAGGTGAAGCTGCCAAAGCTCCCGCTGGTGCCTCCACCCGTGGCAGCGCCGCCTGCCACCCCCTCTGCTCGGAGCACCTGAGCTGGGCCCCCGCGTTACCCCTGCTGCCTCCTCCTCCTCTGCCGTGCTTTTAAGAAGCCATGACGCCTTTTTTTCCTGCTCCCCCCCGGCCGCCTTCCTACTGGCTCCCGCAGCCTCATGGCTCCTCAAAAGCACGGCGGAGGAGGAGGGGGCAGGGGTAATGCGGGGCCCAGCTCAGGTGCTCTGAGCGGAGGGGGAGGTGCCGCTTCCACGGGCAGGGGCGTCAGTGGGAGCTTTGGCAGCTTCACCTCAGCCGCAGCATCGGGCAGCAAATGTGGGGGTGCTGTTGGAGGAGGAGGAGGAGGAGGCAGCAACAGTTATTCTAGTGGCGGCGGGGATTTGGGGGTTCACTTCAGCTGCAGCGCCAGGCGCAAGCAGTTAGGCCTGGCTGCCCACAAAGGACCTCCCCAGGCTTGCTTTGCTGAACACGGGGTGACTGACAATAGTTTGAGCGGGCGTGGCCGGCGCAAACTACTGTCAGTCGCCTTGGGCTCATCAAAACAAGTCCGGGGGGGTCCTTTGCGGGCGGCCAGTTCTAGCTGCCTGCAAAGGACCTCCCCTGCTTCCGGAGCCTGTAACAGTAGAAATCACTGCGCGGCAGTTACAAACTACTGCACGGTGTTTTCTTGCCACGTACGCGGCCGCGCACCTTACCAAAAATTGGGACTTTTTAAAAATGCTGCGGGATGTGGGACAAATTGTTAAAAATTGGGACTGTCCCACCAAAAGCGGGACGTCTGGTCACCTTACCTCAGGACAACATACTACCTATTTTCCTTCTCAAGGGCTTCATTCCCCCTCCCCCAGAGTTTCCAAGTGATTAGATATGCCTCTAGATCAATGGTTTCCAACATAGGGCCCACGCCCCACAGGGGGGCAATTTGATTTTTAATGGGGGCAATATGAAAATGAGCTATTAACTGAATTTTTGAAAGCCTGCTAATTGTTCTTATATATTTGTGATTGTTTAGCATCTTTAACTTCAAAAATCTCTTCTTCCTTCATCTTAAATCTCCACACCAATTTTGCAAAAGTTCAAACTTCCCCTCTCTGAAAACAGAGGTTTTGTAAAGATGACAAAGAAATATTTAATTCAAATATGAAACTGAATGGCAAGCAGAATAGAAAGATGGTTATATATTAATAAGTATTCAGGTTACTATTATGGATATAAGTTAATTACACAGCAATGTCAAAGAAAAATCTAATCTGAACCATAGAAATGATGCTGCAACTTGATTTTTCCTATATACTTGTGAATTTCCTTAAAAGGCTGCTATCTCTATAGCTAAAATAATCTACAAAATCCTTATGACACACGGTACCATTCTAGCATTTGTACTGACTATATTTTATCTGAAAAATGTTCTTCTTTATTGTAGTCTGTTGAGCTAAAGATATAATAGTGAAAGAATAGAAAGGAGTAAAAGAAACAATGAATGGACAGGGGGAAAGCTTCAAATTTATGCTAACAGGATGCTCTGTGTTTCTGTTATTCTCCTGGTGTGTCATGCATTAAGTATGAATAAATTATGTTAAACTCTCTTCATAATGACCTGTTTATCATTACTTGTTTGAATAATCACATGTACACTGCAGTGGTGGTTTCCAATTTTTTTAGAACCCCTTCTGTAGGTGTGGCCTGCTTTGTGGGAGTAGCTTGCCGACCATGTGACCAGGTGGGAGTGGGTTGCCAGCCATGTGACTGAGTGGGAGTGGCCTGTCAGTCATGTAACCAGGTGGCATGGCCAACTTGTAAAATGTGGTGAAACTCACTTAACAATGCTCTTGCTTAGCAACCAAAATGTTGGCTCAGAAACTCTGGCATTTGAAGCATGCAAGTCTTAAAGCTGTCAAGTTACAAGACCTTTGCACTCCTAACCCTTTATAAAAAAAAACCAAGGACATTTAAACTTGACAGATTTAAGACTTGTGGACTTCAACTCCCAGAATTCCTCCTCCACTCATGTTGGCTTAGGAATTCTGGGAGTTGAAGTCCACAAGACTTAAAGCTGTCAAGTTACAAGACCCTTGCACCCCTAACCCTTTACAAAAAAAATCCAGGGGTGTTCAAACTTGACAGCTTTAAGACTTGTGGACTTCAACTCCCAGAATTCCTTCTTCCCTTGTTCAGCTGCTATCGTCCATTGTGCTTCAGCCGCTGCTGTGAAAGTCTGTTTTGCCAGCTACAAGGCTGGCAAAAAAGCCTCCATTTCCCCATCGCCACTGAATGGTCCATGCCCTCTCCCTACGGATTGATGCCGCAGGAGAGAAGGAAAGAAGCTGGGCTTGGGAGGACGTTCCCCCCCTCCAGAGAGCCAATGCCAGGAGAGAGGAGGTGGGCTGGTTTGAATGCGGGCAAGCAGGCAGTTTACTGCCTCCTTGCTGTTTGGGCAGGCGGAGAAAGGTGCACGATAGCCAAGGGCGAAGGCATTCCCCTTCTCCTTTGTGGCAGGGGGCTTTACCACGTGCCCTCTTTCTTTCTCTGCCTGCCTGAATGAATGAAGGAGGTGCCAGGCCCAAACTGTCCGCTCAACCGCATTCAAACCAACCCACCTCCTCTCTCCTGGCATGGGCTCTCTGGAGGGAGAGGAAAGGTCATTCCCAAGCCCAGCTTCGTTCCTTCCTTCCTGTGGCACTAATCCGTAAGGGGAGGGCACGGACTGTTTTGCAGTGATGGGAAAATGGAGGCTTTTTTACCAACCTCCCAGCTGGCAAAACAGACCTTTTTCACAGCGGTGGCTGAAGCACAATCCTAGGCAATCAGTTCTGGCTCTCCTGGGGCTGCTTTTGGTGAATCCGGCACAGCAGCGATGGTAAGAAGTGGCTGGCAGCGATGCTCTCAGCAATAGCAAGAGCTATGCCGCAACGCCAGATTCACCAAACCTGCCCCAGCAGCAGCGGGACATGCTTGGGGAAGGGAGATCCAGAATTGACTGTCCGGAATCGTGCTTCAGCCGCCGCTGTGAAAATGTCTGTTTTGCCAGTTGAAAGGCTGGCAAAAAAGCCTCAATTTCCCCATTATCGCCGAATGGTCCATGCCCTCCCCCTATGGATTGATGCCACAGGAGGTAAGTAAAGAAGCCGGGCTTGGGAGGGACCTTCTCTCCCCCTCCAGAGAGCCCATGCTAGGAGAGAGAAGGCAGGCTGGTTTGAATGCGGGCAAGTGAGCGGTTTGGGGCTCCTTCTCTTGTTCGGGCAGGTGGAGAAAGAAAGGAGGAGCACGATAAAGCACCCCACCACCAAGGGCGAAGGGGAACACTTTTGTCCTCAGCTATCAAGCACTTCTTTCTTTTCTGCTCGCTCAAATGAGCAAAGGAGGCAGTAAACTGCCCGCTCACCCGCATTCAAACCAGCCCGCCTCCTCTCTCCCCACATGGGCTCTTTGAAGGGGGAGGGAAGGTCTCTCCAAAGACCTGCTTCCCTTACCTTGCGGCGCAGTTCCAAGACGGCGGTATATTCTTTTTTCACCAGTACAGGGGCGTAGCCTTGACGCATGTCTTCCTGCTGCCTCCAGTCCAGTCCTGCACAATCTTCCTGCCATCCCACCGACCTGGGGACACTCCCGTCTGCAGTTGGCATTCTCCTAGTGATCCTTCCTGGCTGCGACCCCAGAGCGGTCACATGGCGGTGGTGTGCGGGCTGCTGACCGACCAGGGTCCACTCCAACCTCAGCTCCTTTGAAGAAGCCCCACGCTCCCTTCCTTCTCTTTGGGAAGCGGTTTACAAAATCCCGGTTTTGCAAGGTGCTTATCAAAGAGAAGAAAGCATTGGCTTCTTCCAACAGCTGCATCCTCCACTCTGGCAAAGGAAGTGGGTGGGCAGGGTAAGCATGGTGTGGACAGGCGTGGTGAGATAGACAGCGAGTGGTGACCAGGCGGGCGGGGGGAGTGAGTGGGGGGGCAGGCCAGGTGAGGGACCATTCTGATACGAGTCCTCTGGAGGAAGCCCCGGTACACAAACGCACGCCAGATTTCTGGCACCAGTACGCATGTACCGGACTGTACCACTTGAAATCCACTTCTGGTACAACACATCAGAATTTTTTCTTTAAAATACAAATGAAGAAAACTATTTCCAAATGGCTGCTATAATTTTGGTTATTTTGTTTAAATATTATTGCTTTGTCAAAAATTAAACTATTACTGTTTTAAATGCAATTTATGAGTTCCAAATGTTATGATGTCATTTTTGAAGTGTAATATCAAGCTGATGCAACTGAAAACAAGGTATTTCTTTAAATTGGTAAAACAGGATTCTTGTATTCAAAATATGGTAGCAATGAACAAAGGGGAAGTTCAACCTGGCTATTTCCAACTTATAGGAAAGGAAGAAGTGCATGAGCTTGTTTCTCATATAACCAAAAACATCCAACATTAGAGATTATGAGGACGAAGAGGAAGATGATTCTAGCTTTCATCTATAAAAGAAGAGAACAGAATAACCTGAATTGAATACAAAATGACACTCAATTTCCTAACTTATGTTTTTACATTTCTGCCTTCTTTTTATTGATGTGAACTGTTTCAGATCATATTCTGCCAAATAACTTTTTTTAAAAAAAAGAAATACAATATTAATAGAGCTAGTTTGGTATAGTGCTTAAGGCATGAGATTAGAAACCAGAGACTGTGAGTTCTGGTCCTACCTTAGACACAAAGCCAGCTAGTCACTTTCTCTTAGCCCTAAGAGGGTGGCAAATGTAAGACACTTCTGAAAATATTGCTAAGAAAATCTAGATAGTCTCTGAAAAGCAGATACAATTGAATGGAAATAAAACAAATCTAAATTGGCCTATAAGGTGGATCCTCCACTTGAATGAAGGCTGGACTGGTTTTGAGATCGATCAGTATTCTATGGTAGCCAAAAATAGGAGTCTAGTAGCACCATTTCACAGCAATAGATTTTATTCAAGAACATATGCTTTTGTGAATCACAGCAAGGAGATGGCTAGTGTTAAATTAAAATTGGGATGGAACGGGTAGGAGAAAGAGAGAAGACAGGTTGCTTATATGCATGAGATACCATAAATTAAAATTATTTATCTATTAACAGTTGTTACATGTTAAAAACCCATGGTGTTTGTTGACACTTTCAAAGATAACCTGTAATCTTTCCATGAGTTCTGAGGGCCATACAGGATAGACTTTTAATAGTTGAAACATGGTTTTTGTAGTACTGTTGCATTCGCTAACTTTACTTGTATTTTAAATTTGTTTTTAAAATTATTTTGCCAATAATATCCCATAAGCCTTAACCTTCAAGAAAAATCAGGATGGCAGGAGAGCATTTGATATATTGTAGATAAGAGTTTCATTTTTAGTTGTTCTCAGTGAGTAAATAAAATAGTGAAGCTCAATGTTGGGAAGCAGTGAGAATGTCTTACCCATATCTTTTGTTTAACTTTAAAAGTAAAAGTTTATTTTACTTTTACTCAGATTACAATGCTCTTTGTCTATGGCTATGCTCACCTATTATTGGATATTTTAATTCTTGTGATGTAACTGAAAAGATGACTATTTCAGAAACCGTACGCTCAATTGTCGTGATAGTTCTCTGCCCTCAATATGATTATGACCACAGACTGAAATGTTGGTTTTAAATCATTGTGGTAATTAAGTGAGATACCCTTGTGACTGCTGTGCTCAATGACCAGGATCTCAGCTTTCCCCATTGCAGTCATTAAGTGATCACACAGAGGTGCCTCAGAAAGTGGGGAAGCCTTGGAAACCCCTGAGCTCACTGGCATGAAGAAACCTCTGTTGGTTGGGAAGCCTTGGCTGGCTAAGGCAACCAGCACATAGTTCTACTTATTCTCCTTCTGCTACTCATCATTCTCCATGTCTCACCACACGCAGAAGGCTTCAGATGGCCAGGCAAAGCCTGCCGCGGGGCAAAAAGTATTGACTGACTAGGTCCACCAATGTGAGTCTCCTCTCCCCATAATCATTCCTGACTGACTAGATCCACCAGTGTGTGAGTCTCCTCTCCTCACAATCATTCCTGAGAGTCTGGGCCTTCACACTGCCCTGCCTTACTACACCTGAGTCCAAATCCTTTTCCCTTTCCTGCATCTTCATCAAGGCTAGAGAGACAATCTTCTTGTTTCTGCCTAGCCAAAGAAAGATTCCTCTGTAGCTTTGAAGAAGATTGACTTTACTACAGAGGGCTTAGCAGACCAATGCCTTCCAGTTCATGGCGGGAGTGGGGGAGTTGTACTGCTCCCACGGTTGTAAACCTGTGAAGTGCTTCAATTTTGATTACATGGTCATGGGCATTGCAACAATCAGAATTTAGAGCAGGGATCGTAAGTCCATTCAGAACTGTTATAATTTTGAATGGCCACTGAACAAACAGTTAAGTCAAGAACCACCTGTAGCCTGGGAAGCTGAAACACTTTAACATAAATGTATCCTTGTTATCATTTTGATTTGTAAAACTTGTGGCCATTAATTCTTTTCTGCTATAACAAAAATATTGATGTGATCCTCCTGTCCTGGTCATGCTGGAACCACCTTTTAAAGCACTTCCAGAGTAAAAGGGTTAGCTGGTGATATCACAGTTGCCCACAGTATTGCCCATGCACATGGGAGCTCCTTTCATGTCCTTATCAAGGAACTATAGTGAACAATGGGAACTCACTCAGCCATACAGCAGCACTTGAGTCTCAAATGCAGGCTTGTAAACCTCTAGCCCAGCATCCTAACCATGTGAACCACTATGCTCCATCCATGTGATAGTCCTATATTATTTTACATGTAATTACCTTTCTATCATCTGGTAGTAAAATGTAACCCCACACAGATGCTTTTTAAAAATTAGTCATATTAATGAACTGTTTATTTTTGGCTTACTTTAATAAGTTATTGTTTTTTGAAGTTTAAATAGTTCAAACTTATTTACCTTAAAAACTCATGCATCCAGATAAAAATGCTTGTATAGATAAGACTTTTTTCCCACAGCATAAGTTTCTTTGAATTTGTGAGTTAACAGAAAAACAGCCAGAAATTCTGGTGTTCCTATTGCCAGCCTTTTTTTTAAAAAATAAAAAATATATTTTTAGTTTTCAAAACAAACACAACACATCCTTCTTTACATACAGTAGAAAGTGTATCAGTTGGTTATAAAAAGGCTTACGTGCATCTCTTCCACAGTCAACAAACATAATTCATATTAACTCAAGTATTTTAACTCAGATATTTATACATGTTACCATCATCATATCTCCATTTTCATTTGACTATAATTCTTTAAACGTTCTTCATCATAAAATATACCAAGATTTAATACATAATCACATATTGGCATTTCATTTACTATTTCTAAAATCCTCCAATAACACTGAATCCTTATGTCCTATTCTAGATAAACATCCATAATATTTAATAACAAAGTTTTCTAATCCTTCTTTCCAAATCACTGTTTACAATTTACATCCAATTTCCTTATGTTGTACCCATACCTGTATATATGTTGTTATCATTATCCCTCCTTTATTTAACTATATCCTGCATCATAAAATTTTTCCCCTAATAATCAAGACTTAACTGTATCTAACTTAGTTCTTTTTTTATTAACCTTTATATATAATCCAAAAGGATTTATAATCTTCCTTTTATGGGTACCATTCAATATTCATATCCAATTATTACTTATCATAACACTACACATTGTATACATTATTACCATTATCAATTATTTATTTAACTATATCTATTATCCCTAAATTTCACTGTTTAACTAGTTTTAAATTATACTCTTCCATCTATCAACCTGTATCTTTCCAGTAACAAAACAGTCTCATAACTTCTGCCATTTGTGGTGTCAGTCCTCTAATCATCTCCTTAATCAACTTTGTATGGACTCCTCTTAGCAACTCCTTGCTTATAGAATCTCTCATGTAATTTTGATGCCCTTCTTCTGTTTCCTTAATCAGCTTATCTTTGATTGTTGGTAGTGTTATCAATGATATTGCTAATAAAATTTCTCTCTTTAAATCCATAAATTCTTTTGTTTTTTCTTCTTCTGTATTTTGCTATCTGGGGTAGATTTCCCCTCCATTTAATTCCTCTTTCAGTATTCCACTTTTTCCATTTTCAAAGACAAACCAATCACCATAAATATCAGCAATTATATTCATTTTCCTCTTCATTTTTTAGGATTTTAACCGCCACTTTTTCCACTTGATAAACATCTTCAGCTTCTTCATCATATTTTGCTGTTAGATGCACTAAATCTTCCAACTTCTTCTCTATCCTCTCATGTGTGTTTGATAATTTCTGTATTTCTGAGAACATGTTTTGCAGACTTAAAACTTCTTTCTGCTGTTGAAATTGTGCCATTATGTCCAGCTAGCAAACACTGCTGCTCTAGCTTAGAAGGTTTTCACAAGATTAAGCATAGATTTTCACAAGATTAAGCATAGATTCACAATAATGTTTCATTTCACCTTTCTCTGGTTAAAGATATACTTCAAAGGGACATCTGTATGCTTTTCTTCTTATCACTCTATAAACAAACAGTGAGACCTTGAAGTGCCAAACCAGGATAATCAGTGAGAAAAATAAAAAAGTTTTGTTTCCAATACACAAACCTCCAGCTTCTGAGTAGCAGTGTTATTGTTGCAATGCTGCAATTTTCTTGGTTTCTTTTTGTATCTTTTTTGTATTTCAAGTTAAAAAAAAGTCAGATTCTTGAATGAGTTAGAAGAACACCCACAGCAAAGAAAGAGGAGAATTTTAGTCCATAGGTTACAAAAAATAGTAAAAGAAAAAAAAGAAGAAAACTTAATCCATTTTTTTTAAAAAAATTGCATAAATTCCATCCATGAAGATACATTTAAAAAGTAAGATAACCCACTGTCCAAAATCATTCCAAATTTAATTCCACCGCTTATTTCTTCTGTTCTCCAATTTAAATTAATTTTAAGTTTTTTAAAAGTCTCTTTTAAAACGGTAAAAATTCCTCACCAGCTGGAAACACTTTCTCTTTCTGTAACCTTCCGTTTTGGAGCCGCCCTGACTTCATCAGCCTAATGGCTGGCTTTTTTGTTGCCGGCTTGAATAACTTCTCTTGGATCGACCAGGCAGTTTGCAATTTCCCTGAGATCAGCAAGACGTATTCTTCCTGTTCACCATCTCTGCGGGACAGTTTAGGTACATTTGGACCACCCAGTGGCAAAAGTATCACCTGTGATCTCAAAGCATTGAGATCGCACGTCGTCTCGTCGCGATATTGGCTCCTCCTCCTCGCCAGCCTTTTTGTTTTGACTTGCATCTAGAGAACATTATTATCATTTCCTTTGCAGTAATGGCTGCTCTCCTCCAACTTTAACAACATCACCAGCTAATGGAAAAACCACTTGCCAATTAAAGCATGACTCATTTATATAGATTTAATGCTCTGCTGGAAGAATGTTAACCTTCTGTTCAAAGTAGTACAAAAACTATTGTGCAACCAATAGTACGGAGTATCCTCCCAACCTATCAACTATTGTTTGGGGTGCTTTTGAGCACAAGTTTAGAACTAAATGTGTTTAAAAGCAGCCTAAACAAGTGATATACATGGGAATGAACTATTTGTATCACAAAATGGCAGACAGAGAGTTCTGCTTTACTACATGGTTTCCCCTTGCCACTCAGCTGCTAATTGGAATGATTCAGATCTTCAAACCTGAATAGCTCCATGGCAAAAACCTGCTCTGAAAAAAAATGGTCTCTTATGCTGCCAAAGCAAAAGCTTTATTGGCAAAGTGGTTTGCTATTGTCTCCTTCCTAGGGCTAAAAGAAAGTAACTGATCCAAGGTCACCAAACTGGCTTTGAACCCAAGACAGGATTGGAATTCACGGTCTCCCGGTGTCTTGCTTGATCACTATTAATTACTATTTCAAAATGTCTCTTGTGAATGCATTAACCTGCCTTAATATAGATTAGAGGGAAATATGTGAACAATTTCATGAAGACTATAATTGAACATAATTATTGTCAGGGTGTATGCAAATGGTGAGAAGCTCTAAAATATGCCTTGAAGATTCACCTAGTATATTCATTGAAAGAAATTGAAAAAACAAATTAGATCTTTTAAATATGTAATTCAGCCCTTCATAACAGTGGCCCCACACAGCTACAATCACTAGCTTCCCTAGCCATTTGATTCCACATTGCTTTATAGCAGAAATATTATCTTCCATGGATTTGTCAAATTTGCAACAGAATTGATCTTCCTAGTTACCGTGTCAATCTTTTTCTATTCCTGACTATCACTTTTGCTAAATCAACTGAATTTTATTCAGAAATTAACTGTTGTTAAAAGAACAGTAACATTCCTGATTACCACCAAGAAAAAAAATGCCACCATGGTGGTCATGTGGCACATCCCATTTATGTGTAAGTATAGTACAATATACATAGAGAGGTGCTTTACTTACATCAGCTGTACATTGCAATATATGTTGAAAGAATGAATTTGAAAGAATGCTTTGTACAGAACTATTGTATGCACATACAACCTTTTTTCTGAAATGTGGAAAAATCAAATGCAAATTTACTTGTAATATATAGCAATGAATGCAATATATAGCAATGAATATATAGCAATGAATATATAGCAATGAATGATTAGTTCTGTTTATACAGAAGTGTCTTTTAATTTCTACTAAGAACATTTTCTATATACAAAAGGACTTATAATGGGGAAAAAGGTAAATTATCTACATTCATGCGCAACATGTAGCAATATTGGACATGGTGATTGTACATCTAAAACAGATAAATCAAAATTTCTAAAGATATGTATTGCACAGATTTTATTATACCATGAATTTTATACAGTATTTGTGAAAGCAAACATTCCTTTAAACAATTTTGAGCAAATCATATTTTCTGTTTCAACATTTTCTCAGTTTCATTATAGAAATTCATTTCCTGACCACCTGCAAATTCTAATCCTTCTGACTTCAAATTTTTCTTCTGAAAATTCTGCTAGAATCATACATTCTTAGATTAACTTTTAAACTCAAAATAATAATGATTTTATTGTGATAGTGGTTTACATTAACTGTGTAATTGTTTTGTTTATAATTTAGAGTTGAGCATCCAAGAACATCATGAAATAAATAAAAACAATGCAATGATATACATGTTAATTGATTTTAACTTATATTCTTTTTTTTTGTATACTTGTATCTTCCCTTATTATTTAGCATCAACTGTGCCTTTAGCAGGTAACACAACCATATGAACAAAGTATTAAAATTCTTCCCTTAAGGAGTTTATAATCAGCAATGTCTTCCATTGTAGGAAAAAAATTGTTATTCTTCTGAACACAAGAATTGCATTCGTACAATACCCAGAACCACAATGAGTTAATTCTCTCTTAATCTCTCTTTATTGTGGTCCAGAAGACTCAACTGTAGTCTTCCAGATTACAACTGAGCCCAGAATTTCTATTGTAGGTTGTTGCAGTTGTTAATATGTGATTATTTGACTGGTCTCTCTCTCTCTCTTTTCTCCCCCTCCCCCCCTGTGAGCATGTGTTCGCGCATGTGCACAAAGCACTGAAACTCTGTGGAAAGCAACTTTTGGGGAGTTGGTTGTAACTTTGAATACTTATTAAGTGACCAGCAATTAAATGAGAATTACCTGTAAACTGTGTTAATCTATGATTATATGCCATCAAATCTGACATAACTATATAAATAGACCTTTTCAATAATGATCTGTTCTAGCCTGATTCTTAAGTTTTCCAACAATGCATCTATCATTCCTATAATTTAAACAATTTTGCAGGAAGTTACCTTTAATTATAGTCAAAGGACCACAACCATGCCTATTAGGGTTGGAGTGGTTCAAAGCCCTGGGGCTGAGAGTGATGGGAATTGATCAGATACAGTGTACTCCATATCTAGATATGTTGATTAAAGAGTTCGCAGAAGTTTTCGGGGAAGGTTTAGGAAGGTACACAGGCACCCCAATCTCATTTAATTTAGATCCGCAGGTTCCTCCACAGCGTCTTAAGCCACACAGGGTGCCTGTCGCATTAAAGCCTAAGGTTGATGCGGAAATAGATAAGTTACTGGCTCAAGGGATACTAGAACTTATTGATCACGCCCGTTGGGAAACACCTATTGTGACCCCGATTAAGAGTGACGGGTCTGTGCGCATATGCGCTGATTTTAAATGCACTTTGAACAGGGTGTTGCAACAGAGTGCATACCCTGTCCCCGTAGTTCAGCATCTGCTGCATTCTCTAGGGCAGGGACGATATTTGCTAAATTGGACCTAGCACAGGCATATCAGCAGTTGCCTGTAGATAAGGCAATTGCTGAAGCCCAGACAATTGTCATGCATAGGGGCGCGTTCAAGTGCAACCGACTCCAGTGTGGCTCCTGGACTTTTTCAAAATCTCATGGAAAGGTTATTGCAGGGCATACCAGGCATTGTCCATTATTTCGATGACGTCCTGGTCTCGGCACATTCCCTGATCTACTGACCCGCCTCCATACCATACTTTGCCAGTTCCGAGACATTGGTTTGAAGTTAAAGATGAACAAATGCCAGATCGCGGTGCCTCAGGTCGAATTCCTGGGATTTTTGATAGACGCAAAGGGAATCCATCCTACCCCTGACAAGGTGCAAGCTATATGACAAGCCCTGATGCCGACCACTAAAGCTGAGCTACAAGCTTTTCTAGGACTTTTGAACTTTTACAATATTTTCCTACCGCATAAGGCATTGCTGGTAGAGCCCCTACACCGTTTAGATAGATCAGCAAAGTGGGCGTGGGGAAAGCAGGAAGCCGCGGCTTTTCAAATTGTAAAAAACTTCCTCACGTCTAAAAGCGTTCTCCTGCAATATGATGAGTCTCTACCTTTAGTGTTGGCGTGTGATGCATCCCCTTATGGGGTTGGTGCAGTCCTGAGTCACTGACTGGCGTCAGGACTAGAGGCTCCGGTTGCATTTTTCTCTCACACTCTTTCTTCACCAGAAAGGAACTACAGCCAACTTGATCGTGAAAGCACTGGCTATAGTGGCAGGGGTGAAATGTTTTCATACCTATTTTTATGGCCACCATTTCCACTTAGTGACTGACCACAAACCGCTCTTAGGCATCATTGCTGGGAACAGACAAACTCCTTAAATTCTGTCTCCACGTTTCACCAGATGGAATGTCTTCCTGGCGGCCTATAACTATACTTTACAGTTCAAGCCAGGAAAACGTATTTGCCACGCCGATGCTTTGAGCAGGTGCCGGTTGCCGATTGCAGTAGAGAACCTGGCGCCAGCCTCCACAGTTTTGCTGATCAACGAGATGCAGCTGCTGATCACCGCAGCTAATGTGGCTAGGCATACTAGCCAGGACAAACTGCTATCAAAGGTGTTGGGGTGGACCACAAAGGGATGGCCGTCAGGTCCACTCAGCACCAAATTACGGTCATTTGCTATCCGACAAAACGAGCTGTCATCTCAGCAAGGTTGCCTCCTATGTGTTTAAATGATTTCATCTGTTCATATCTTTCCTGAAGCATGTGAATCCAGCTCCCTTTTTTCATCTGTGATATCCCCATATTGTTACCAGTTTACCTGTTTAATAACTGCAATACGATTTGTTGTTTCTTTTCAAATTCTGCCTGCAAGCCATCTACCCACTCCACTCTTTCTCTCCATCTCTTATTCCCCTATAATGCCTTTCCTCACCCAGAAAGCGGGGAGGCGACCTTGTTCTCATGTCTTTCAGCCCTGCACAGATGAGTAGCGCACATGGATCCAGATGCTTCCAATGGAGACCTTCCATTCACTGAGCCAGGAATTGGGTTTGAATCCAGCCCTCCATTAGAAAGTCATCACAACAGCCAGAGTGGAGCAGACCTTCCCAAGCCTGACTGACCAGCCTTATCACCAAGCATACCATTTAGCAGACATGAAAGAAAGGACCCTGAGATGGACAGGTAAGACGGAAAGACTCTTCTCAATCCCCAGAAGACAGCTGTAAAGACTATGGGGGTGGAAATTGACTAAGGTTTTTCTGGCTTCATTCACAGAAATTAATTGTAAGGTTTCTTGTCTCATTTATATTGTACTCATGTAAGGATTGTATTTGAGAGTGGCTGGCGCAGCAAGTTCTGAACACCTTAGATTTCTGTTTGGTGGGAAGGAAATTTGTCCAAAATGTCTGTACTGTAGAAGCAGCTACACAAACACACACACACAAAGGGGGAAACCCTATTCAGAATTAGATTGAAACTATCTTCTCCTCTTACCTCCACACAAAGCTTCCCCTAGGTTGATTTTTGCTCTGTGACACTAAAGGCCAAGCAGTCATATTTCCTTGCTAATTCCATGGGGCAAGGGATAATTCCCCCACTTGAAGAGGTAGCAGAAAGGATCTCCAAAACCCAAGCCCTGACTGTGACTCACAAATGATGCTGCCCAGTTCCCAGTAAAGCAGGATATGTTGTACTGGTGGTCTCATGAGTAGGAGTCCCAGGGCTCATTGTGTGTAATTTTAAAATACTAAATAGCCTGGATTGCACACTGGCTAACCTCAATTTGGCCTCACAAAATAAGAGCTAGGACATGTTCAAGAGCCATCTGTTGGAAATGTGCAGTCAGTAACTTAAAGGAAAACCATGGCTGTGAAGAATTTTGGGGCTTCTGCTTGCTTGAAACTTGTCTGGAAGCTCACAGAAAGTGATATCTAACATCTGAAATTAATTGGCATACTGTACATTTCTTTCCAGAACTTTTGTCCTGACTGTTAGACCTTCATGGTTGAAAGCTCTCCTTTTGGGAACTTTCATTTCCATATTTGTCACAAATCTTCTTGTACAAATCTGATTTTTGTATATATTGGCACATCACAGCTTCTAAGTATATTTTCTAAGATGCATTGCCCCTTTTACCAAGTATGGGTTTGCAGAATATTTCTTGACTGCCAGTACCTTTACTGTAGATGGTCAGTCCTAAAAGAGAGAGATTATTGATCAATATCTTAATGTATTATTATGTACAACATATACCGTGTTTTTGAAGTATAAGACACACCAAGGTTTGGAAGAGGCAAATTAAAAAAAAAAGTTTTTGCACTCTGCAGACCTCCCCAAAATGGGCCATTTTTCGTGAAAACGAAAAAAAAGGGGGGGAGGCAGGCATAACCTTTAGGCGACTTGTAGAGTGCTCCTGGGGGGTGCCCCCCCAAAATGGCCCGTTTTTCACAAAAATGCCCGGTTTGTTATAAAAAAAAAGGGCATGCATAGCCTTTAGGAGGCTTATAGAGTGCTCCTGGGGTTGGGGGGGGGGGGGGCAAAATTGAGCAAAAAACGGCCTGCTTTTTCCCATTTTTGCCCTCCCCAGTCCCTAGGAGCACTCTGCAAGGCTCCTAAAAGCTATGCACAGCCATTTTGGTGAAGTGGGTGAGGTTTCAGGAGGAAAAAAAATGCTATATTCAGTATAAGACGCACCCAGATTTTCAGCCTCTTTTTTGAGGGAAAAAGATGTGTCATACTCTGAAAAATACGGTAGGTAATGTTTGGGTGCTCAACCTATGGCCATTAAATTAGTTTTCTCTATATTTCATCTTAGACCCATTTTTCATTTGACTTTAATAATTAATTTGATATATCATGGTTAACTGAAAATTTATGTCCTGCAAAAAAAGCCAGTAAGACTTTCTTCTGAATAACAATAACTTACAAGTTTATTTAGTGACTGTTCAGTTACAATAGCACTGAGAGAAGTGACTTGTGAACATTTTTCACGTAGGACCATTGCATCATCCCCAGTCTGGTGATCAAAATTTTGATGGTTGCAGTATCCTGGGGTCATGTGATCACCTTTTGATAAGCAAAGTGAATGGGGAAGTCAGAATCATTTAACAACCGTGTTACTAACTGAGCAGCAGCAGTGATTCACTTAACTGTAGCACAAAGTCATAAAATGGAGCAAAATTCATTTAATAAATGTTTCACATCAGCAAAAATTTTGGGCTCAATTGTGGTTGTAAGTTGAGTACTCCTGTTGCATTCAAGATAAAATATACTAGTGCCGATCAGCCCAAATTACATACTCTGAAGTACATTTGTCTCCAAGGCACGGGTGGCCGAGATTAATGAGTGCACCACAATTCAACTTTATCGATTTTAATGAAAAAATGTATACGTGCCTTTATAGCAGTTGCAGCCTAAGTTTCTAAGGCGCGGGAAATATATGATTCTAAGTTCAAGATAATTGCCAATTTTGTCTACGTTATGTAACATGATTTGCGGCTGAATTTGAAAACAAAAGCACCATCCACCTATTAAGTATTTCTTGATATAATGTGTGTATTGAATATCCGCTGATGCAATATAATACTGTTCGAAATAAGGGAAATATTTTGGGCAGATTCGCTCGACAACGCTTTGCCTACATCGGTTTCATTATTGGAGCAAATAGCAACTCTCCAAGTAGGCGGTGACTGCAACAGGAGACGGCGGGATCTGGGCACCGAGCCCAATCTCGAGGCGCTCATTTGTGTTCCACAGCAGGCGCGCTCACTAACACTTGCGCGCGCGCGCAAAAAAGGGAGGGGGGCTTTCCAGCTATTGAGACCGTTAACGGTAGCCTGATTTAAAGAGCCGATATGGGCGAATGCTCCGCTAGGACACTTATTCCTTCTGTTTAAACGGGGCTTGAATTTTCTTTCTCCGATCGCACCCCAGAAGGAAGACTTTTCACGCTTCAGCCACCTCTTTCCGCAAAGTATACGGGAACAGAGCTTGCCGGTAAAGAAGGGGGGGGGGATTAAGTTTTTGAAAAGAGAAGAAGAAAGCTCCCCATCTCTTCTAGCCAGTCAGCGCGAGAACAAAGAACTTCCCTCTCCTTTCCCGCCCCGCACGTGGGGAGGAGGGGGGAGTTGAGAAACGAATTCTCCACCCCTACATTGCCGCTGACACTGCCTCCTTCTGCCACCGATTGGTAGCTGCCTGGCACTGCTGGGCGGGGAGGGGGAGAGATATCCAATCCCGACGACGGCAGGTTTTCTCCAATGAGAGCGGTGGCCATTGGGCCGCCGCGGGGTTTGGCGCTCTGTTGTCCGAAGCTGGGGACAAGAAGACAGGGAAGATCAGTGAAGTGAACCCGACGCTCGGACAGAAAGTGAAAGGCAGCGCGGTGGGCGGGAAGCCACCGGCGGCAGTAGGTGCTATTACCAGGGAATGGGCTAGCGAGTAAATGGGCGACGGGCAGAGGACGGGAAAGACACACCCGCTCAGGGGCTCTTTGTCGTGCTTGGGGGCGGGGGATGGGACTCACGCAAGTTAAGGTGGGGGTTGTCTATAGGGCGAGAGGGGTGGGGCTTGCTACGAAGGGCAGCCTGGGAGAGGTGTCTCTGAAAGCCCCTCCTCTAGTTAAATACAGTAGGGCTTGAATTAGAAGGGGTACTAGTTGGGTAAGCGAGGCTGTGAAGATACAGCAAGTCTGCGGATAAATGAAGATAAATTGGGGGGGGGTTGATGACTGAGAAGGACGTATGGGAGATTAGATAACGGGGTGGAAGTGAATGTATGAGAAATGGAAGGTGTTTTCGGAGAAACAGAGATTACCTCGGAATTGAGAAATTGTAATTTTACTTCTTCGTTCAGCACTTAGCACATAACTAAACATTTTTAAATGGTGACATGAATAGTATGTGATTATTTAGGTAATGGGCATCCGGTATGGCAAGTTATTTTAAGAGAATTTAAAAAATTGTTAGAGGATCAGTTGAATCTTCTGTACAGTTTCTTTTAATGAAAATTAAGGAACCAGCTTTTTATAAGAATGCTTTCAAGAGATGCAAACTCTTGGGATGTGATGAGAACAAGTGCTGAATGAAAATTATCCTTTGTTCACACTGGTGCTTTCTGAACCACCTAAGTATGTCAAGATCTGTAGACAAAATAATGTTACTGAACAGGTAAATGGATGAACAGTCAGAAGCTCATCTGCAGAAGGAAGGGGCAGAGCTGATTATATTTTTAGAGATAAGAATATATTCCTGTCTTTCTACTCAAATCCAACAATACTCTTTTTCACAGCATTCTATTTTGGGCTGCAGTAATTATTTGGAAATAAATGTGTTTGAGTAGAAGAGATTGACTTCTGAATAGGGATGAGTAAGTGTATCCTAGAGCAGTATTGATTAAAAAAACAATAAAATGCTGACTTTTCTTCAGTTTATTTCTGATTTAAATATCAATATTTAAAGTGCTAATATTAAAATACTCAGATTTTGTAAGTAGATTACAATATGGCAAAGTGATTATCCTGAACAATTTTAATTCATAATGTATTTTTGCTAAGAATATTTTATCAATGGAAGTATTTTTTATTTCAGATAATCCCTGGACATGTCTCAGTATGTACTGTTATGGAAGTAACATTCTATACTGTACTGAAAGAGAACCTCATTTAAGAAGTGCCACTTAAAATGTTGTAAATATTTGCATATTTATAAGATTGCTTATTTTGAATTGAACTGTTCAGTTTAATTAGCAGATTTTTAAAATTGATCTAAAAACTTCCAGTTGATTTATATGATCACTAGCAGCTCTGCTCACCGCATGAAATTGATACTGCTATATAGTTTCCTATAGCATATAACCTACAAAGGTTTTTCTTTAAGAAAAAAAATTGTCATTTTTGCAGTATTTTTTGTGGCTGTAAAAGAATTAAAATTTGAAATCATTAAATTATTATGAATAAAATGAGCAAGAACTTTAAAAGTTATATTTACCTGACTAAAAGTGATATTGTGTAGGTAAATGCTTTCTGCAATAATTATATTGAAAAAGGTCTTGTCTACAGTGATATGAAAAAGAAAGTACACCCTCTGAGTTTTATGGTTTTATGTAGAACATAGTGAAAATCATCTGGTCCTTAAAAGTAGGTAAATACGCCTCAGATGAACAGGAACACATGGCATATTACACCATGTCATCATTTATTTTACAAAAAGAAAGCCAAAATAGAAAAGCCGTCTATGAAAAACTAATACACTTTTACTGCTTCCATCGATATGAACAGGCTATATATAACAGCCAGGTGTTGCTAATCAAGTGCCCTTCATCAATTGATCATCAGCAAGTATAACTACCTTTATAAAAGCCAAAGTTTTAGGAGTTTGCTGGTTTCTGGCTTTGAGGTTAATACAATGCCAAAGAGTAAAGACATCAGCAATTATTTGAGATCAGCAATTGTTGCTGCCCCTCAATTTGGGAAGGCTTTTAAGAATATTTCAAAACAATTTAAAGTCCAGTATTCTACAGTGAGGAAGATTGTTCATAAGTGAAAAACATTCAAGACAGTTGCCAATCTTCCCCGGGAGTAGATGTCCCAAGTTCACCATTAGATCAGACTGTGCAAGACTCAGAGAATTGAAAAAAATCTGAAAGTTACATCTCAGACTACAAACCTCAGTTTCTTAAATGGTAAGTTTCATGACAGTACGATTAGAAAAAGACTGAACAAGTATGGTTTATTTAGCAGGGTTGCCAAAGCCTTTTCTCTCTAAAAGAACATGGCAATATGGCTTAGGTTTGCAAAGTTGACGTGAACAAATCATAAGACTTCTAGAACACTGTCATTTGGACAGAAGCAAGGAACATATTTGGCAATAATGCACAGTGCCATGTTTGACAAAAACCAAACATAGCTTATCAGCACAAACATACCAAGTGTCAAGCACAGTGGTGGAGGAGTGATGATTTGGGCTTGTTTTGCAGCCAGAAGACCTGGACACCTTATAATTGAATAGACCATGAACTTCTCTGTATATTAAAGTATTCTAGAGTCAAATGTGAGGTTATCTGTCTGCCAGAAAAAGCTTACCTGACATTGGGTCTTGCAACAGAACAATGATCCCAAGCACACCAGCAAATCTATAACAGAATGGTTGAAAAAGAACAGAACCAAGTCTTACAATGGCCCAGTTAAAGTCCAGACCTCAATCTGATTGAAATGCTGTGGCAGTACCTCAAGAGAGCATAAACAAATACCCACAAATCTCAATGAACTAAAGCAATATTATAAAGAGCGGGTCAAAATTCTTCAAAAATGTGAAAGATTAATACAGTCATGCAGAAAATGATTATTTCAAGTTATTGCTGCTAAGGTGTTTCTACAAGCTATAGAATCATAATGTTTATTTAGTTTTATACAATTGGATTTTTCATTTTGGCTTTATTTTTGTAAAATAAATGATGACATGGGGCAATATATCATGCATTGTTGTTCAACTGAGGTTGCATTTACCTACCTTTAAGAACAGGTAAGGACCAAATGATTTTTATTATGTCCTAATACCCTGTTTCCCTGAAAATAAGCCCTCCCCGAAAATATTGCAACATAGCAGCAGCCATGAGATGACCACACTCACTTCCTCCTGCACCACAAAAATAATAAGACCTCCCTGAAAATAAGGCCAAGCGCTTATTTTGGGGTCAAAAGAAAATAAGACCCTGTCTTATTTTCAGGGAAACACGGTACATAAATCCATTGAACTCAAAGTGGGTATACTTTCTTTTTCAGACAATTGTTTATTGCTTTGTATTGCTTTTTTACAGTGAGGAAAATAATGACAGACTTTCTGGCCTGTGTGTATTTCATATACAGATTATTTGAAAATGTAAACAAAACTTTATAATAAAATACCTGCTCTTTATTGAAGTAACCCTACACATTAGCATCAGTAAGTGCTGTCGTTTGGAGTGGGATGGCTATAATCAAATAAATAATATGTGGTTTAATATACTAATTGGTCCATATTACTGTTTTTGCACAGACATACGTGAATTGTCAGTATATACTGATACAGTATAATCAGAATTAAATAAGATACTTCCTTAAGAATTTTGAACATTATTAATGCATGATAAGGCTGTGTCACATACATCAGGAATTTTTAAATTTATGCTTTGCTTTTATTTTACTTTCACAATTCTATCTCACTATATTACAAGCACACGTGACAAGCATAAAATATAGTTTGTCAAAAAACAAAATACGAAATACCAAGCAGAGAACCAGCAATCTCTAAAGATTGCCAAGCTACACTACCAGTACTGGGCATTCTGCTTAAAGTTGCTGAAGTTGTAGTTCATTAAAATCCAGGAGCACCACAATAAGTTGAAATAAAATGAGTTAAATAGTTTTAGTTTTCAAATCTATTGCAGTTCTTTTTAAATATATGGAATATAAATTTTTAGATTTCCTGAGTGATAAATACTGCCATTGACAAAATAGAGCAGTATGGATTTTAAAAACAACTTATTATCTGCCTAAATTCAATATCCAGCAGTTGCAGTGATATGGGTATGTTCACTGAAGTGAATACCAGAGATATTTGCAAAGGGAGGGAGCAATAAAGATGACCAAAGCAGATCACATTATCACAATGCAAAAAAGGGGTTTTGATAAGGTTTTGGAAAAATCGACTTAAAAAAAAATACCTGGAATGCAGCCACAGCTGTCTGTAATAATTTTTCTGAGGGAAAATAGTCACTGAATACTGATTTATTTGGCCAGAACATTAATAGAGTAATTATGAAATTTAAGTTTTAACTTTTATACATCAAAATAGTTAAATTTGTATGCTTGGAATAAATGGAATAAGTGATGCATGCATTTTTATGAAGTTTTAATAATTTTAATGCATAAATTAGCATAAATTATATTAAGTCATTTTTATTGCCAACTTTCTATCACTAAGCAGTGCCAGTTGATCAGAGGTTCTGAGACTTTATTTTTAACCAGCAAGTTCTATGGCATGAAAAAAAATGAAAATTCCTAACATACATCCCTGCCTGTACTTTTTTAGGTAAGGGGGTATGAATAACAATATGTTGGCTTTCCAGAAAGTTGCTTCATAAGAGAATCAAGTTTGCATAAACTAGAATGAGCAGACGGGGGTAAAAATGAGTGGTGCTTCTGGTAAACTGGCCAAACTAAAATCATACCCAATGAAGATTGTATATGAAAAGGATATGACTAAGATTAGTAACCTAGTTATCTATTCTGTAAAAGATTGCATGGAATACAAGAGAGTAAAGGCAAAATAGAATAAATTAATGAATTAAATGAAAGAAGAATAGATGTGAGTGTATAAAACTAAGAAAAATTAAGAATCTCATAAATTTAAATGAAAGTATCCTGCTATTTTGAAGTTGGATTGATGATTGTGGAAATGAAGGATAGATTTAATAATGGAAAAAACTAAGATACATATTAGAAAGTGTGCTTTAGTGTTACTTGGACTTTTGTGGCTGTGTATGGAAGTATAAATTTAAATAGTAAAACACAAAAAACTATACAAATTGTATGGAAGAAATGAAGCAAAGATTATTTTAAAGTTAGAAAGTTAAGGAGGAATGTAATGAATAGTATTGGTGTAAATTAAATTTAGGCATATTCCCTTTTTCGTTTTCTGGTTTTTGCCTAGTACGTCTGTATTTCTGAGCTAACACTAATTGCCCTGAAATAACAAAATTAAGGATTTGTCATACATATGTAATTGAATAAAGGAACAATAATTTCATTATCATGCAAATAATTTGTACGGAAAAAATAATTTTAAAAAAGTTACAAGAAAATTGTGCGGATATATAAATAGATTTGAAAAGCACAGAAAGCATGTTAATCCTTTCATAATATAAAGTGTTTTCTGTGTATTATATGGTCAGGTAATGTCTATTCCTAGCAATCATTTTCTAGCAATGTTTTACCATTGAATTGATGTGTCAGTAAGTTATCTAAAAAATTATAGATCACCTCACATTGTCAGATTCAGATATAGTAAGAAAAAATAGCCTTCTCTTAGAACTTTAATGGAGGTCTTATCAGCAGTTCTCAACAGCAAACACTTGATTAACTTGAGAAGATGCCTTAAACAATAGTGAAGACAAAAGCTGTAGCTGCAATGTATACGGCATATTTTGGGGTTTTGCAAACAACCAGGCATTTGAAAGTTTGTAGGGATATCTGAGGAAAAGTCAAAAGATTGGAGCAGCAAATAACTATACTAAAAAGCAGTTGTTTATTAGATAAAGAAGCAATTGCCACAATTAACAAGAGAAACACTTCTACCTAAGTAGGAGAACAAAGAGGCAAGTCTAATATATAAGAAGCAAGTGACAAGACTTTATGAAAACTTAGAAACACTTGAAGGACCTTTGCAGATGAGATAAGATTTGAGTTAAGATAAACAGCAGTACAGGATAGGCAACAAGGACAGGGTATCATTGAAGGCGGATACAGCTTCCTAAAGAGGATAGAGAGTTACTATTATGAGGAATCACAATAAATACAGAATGATTGTACTCACTGTGAAGCAAAAGTAGGGGCCAGATATGCAATAAAACTATTTTCAACTCTTATCAAATCCACTAGTAATTATTAACTACACGGACGCAAGATACTGTAAAGAAGATCTAGGAAGAAATGTTATGAATAGTTTATCATCCAGCTTCCCAGTTTGTGGAAGAACACTGGAAGAGAGATTACAAGTGAATGACTATGGATATGGTGGTGATGATACTTACTTTCTGGGACCATAGCCTTAATTATCTAGATCATAGACTACAGGTATGAGATATCTTTTCTCTGTTAAAAGCAAACTGCCTTAAATGTGGTGAGCTTCATGAGAATGGCTTTAAACTTTTATCACATGGGATTCAAGGTAGTTATCCTGAAGGAAAATCTTCAGATAAGTGCTTATCTGCTATACAAGAAAATGGAAATGTAGTAATGGGGTCTTATCTTGAATCACATTTCAGGGTGGTTAAATATTTTGGATGTAGATAATTAGCCAGAACAATACTACTACTAATGATGACTGGAGGTATGAAGCATGCAGTAACACACGTTCAATCATCCTTCACCTGATAATCACTAATACTGAAAATATAGTCAAGGAAATGGAAATTGCAGGATTATCAGGAAAATAACCTTTGAAAATAATCCATGTAATGCTGAAGTTCTTTAAGGAAAACTACTATGGAATGTAGTCAAACATGAATGTTATACTTAGAAATACATTAATTCTAATGAACTAAAAATGATATTTCTGTTTAAATTCTTACCATATCTAAAAATGTAAGATATTTGTAGAACAAAGTCATAATGATATGAAGTTGGCATGCATTTATCAAAAATAGATTTTTCCAGATAAACTTTATCTCAGATCATTTCTTAAATAGATTAGTAGATTAGATGGCATGACAATTAAATGAGTAAAATTTTGAAAATTGACTCTGTATTCATTAATGTTTTTTCATCACTGGAATGAAAAAATCCAAGAAATCCTATGAAATTGTTTTTGAGTTTATCTAGTGATGGCAAACCTAAGGCACACATGCCACAGGTGGCATGCAGAGCCCTCTCTGGGCACATGAGCTTAGCTCAACTCTACCCCCCCACCCCCGTGTGTGAGGCTCCAGCTGGCCAACTGATTTTTGGGTATGTGCCGTGCATGCGCAGGACGCAGAGCACATGCAGGAGAAATGCATGCGTGTGTGGGGGGGGGCGGGAGGTTTAAATCCTCTCAGAATAACAGAATTGGAAGGGATTTCAGAGGTCTTCTAGTCCAATCCCCTGCTCAAGCAGGAAAGTCTATACCATTGATGGCTAACCTTTTTGTTCTCATGTGCCAAAAGCACACACACACATGCATGCGCACTCATACATGACAGCACACGCACGCCCACACCCATAATGCAATGAATTTGCGAAACACCCCATACCCCAACCCCCTGCACGGCTGTTTTTGTTCCCAGGAGGCTGCAAGGAGGCCTATTAGGCCCAAAATGGAGCACAGGGAGATCATGCACACATACACAGGGTGGTGGTGCATAACACCTGCAACACCTCCCTAACTTATACATGGCCTGCACTGGGCCTCCCAGGTTCTCTTCAACTCCTTGAGATTGTTGTAACCCTATTCCCCAAACACGACAAACCCTCTGAAGTTAACTCAAAGATTCCTTTATTAGGAGTGTCAGCAGCCCCGGCAAAAAGTTTGTCTCTCACCACAGGCTAACAAGTCTGTCTGGCAGGGAGATGAATAGTTGTGTGCCACATCTATTCGTCTCTGCCCCTGCCTTTTATCCTCAGAGCTAGGGTTGGGCTCTTCCTTCCCAAGGATTGGCCCACAGATTTCCACTGCTCTCTCCTCTGCCATCCGCGCATCAGGCACTGGACCCTACTGTTTCTCCTCTTCCTCATCAGCCACTTCCAGACCTGGGGGCTGTTGATTCTCCATCTGAAGGCTGATGTACCTCTGAGGCTCCACCTCTCTCTCTCTCTCTTCCAGTTCCATTCCCTCTTCCCTCCGAGCTTTCAGGTTGCCTCGATGCTGACCCTGACTCCCACACCGCCTCATCTGATTCTGGAGGAGCCGGTGGCTGACAGGCCACAATATAGATACCCTTTGCACAGCTTCCTGCCCAGCTGGATACTACATCCTTGGGCTTCTTCCCCATCATCATGCTTTTTGTGACACAGTTGGACATAGTAGTGATAAACCATTTACTAACTACAGAAAACTTACCCTTAAGATGTACATAATTTTAGTACTAGTTCATTTGATACAACATTGAAAATAGGTTTTTCTATATAGCTTAAAAACTATGGAGTCTTATAAAATATCTAAGTGAAGCTGACATTGGAGTACTAATTTTTCATTTGTTTGTTATACAGAATGTTTTCCTGAAAAATCACTAGATTATTTTTCCTATTAAAGCATTTCATTTTTCAAAAATATTTTTATTTGTACTTATGAAAGCTTATAGATTCTTACATGCAAAATACCTAACTTGTACACTAAAAGTTGTTTATTATATAAACAGTAATTTATAAGCTTATATTATTAAGCGTAAGTGCAGAATGATGTTTGAAAAAAAATATCTAACAGACATTCAGTTCTTTGTGAAGAATAAATATTATTATATTAATACATTCAATCACAATTGAGTCCAGAATTAAAAGTCATGATGGTTGTTAAGGGGGGTGCTATGATTCCCTTACAATACATGCTCTCCAGGTTAAGTTTTTATTCTTAATCGTAGCATCTCAGTATCATTTCAAAAGAAAACTACCATTGCGCAAAAGGAAGCATAAACTATTCAGATAACTTGAATTATTGGCTGCTTTTTTATCACCATCTGTATACAAGGGAACATTTGGATTTCACATTAAAAAAACCAAGATAAACAGTTCCAATTGGGCTTCATTTTCCAGTTCCATATTGTTCCTATTTTTTAAAATTGTAGATGGTACTATTCACAAATCTCCCACTTTATGGGTAATATAACTGAAGTTACAGTTTGAAAATTTCATTTGCAGAATTTAAATAGGTTATTGTGCATGTTTTTGTTGTATTTCTGACAAACAGCATCTAAATTGCCTTTTGGAATATTAGCAATATTGGAGAAGGGACACAGTCCAAATAAGAGGTTTTCCTGAAATACCTGTGGAACTTTGTTGTGATTTCTTTGGGTGTTTCTTGTTTTATTTCAGTCCACTTGTACGGAAGAGTAATGCCCACCATTCTTTGTCTTCAATCACCCATCTCAAAAAACAATAGTATAAGCTGGATGCTGATGACCCATCAAACTATCTCAAGAAGACCAAGGACCAGTGCTGCTTAAACTATCATTTTGTCTTATGTGATAGCAGAATCTTTTTCATTACAAGAGTATCCTATGATAATTTCCAGGTGTATCAAACCTTGCACTGCTATAAAATATACAGTTGTTTGACTTAACTGGTTTTACTTCCTAGTACAGCTGCAGCTACTTCATCTATGTTATCCATTAATGCTGTTGAGTAACATAAACAAGCAATGGCTTGCTCTTTAGATGCATGAGGCATCACAAGAGTTACATGCTCCATGCATCTGATTAAATGAATATAGTTATCATAGATATGCCTTTACTAAATCAAGTTAGCTTGGATAGGTACTACACTCCTGATTTGAGGTATCATAATTTAAATGTTGGGCCTTGACAGAAGCTTTCTTCAATAGATAACTCTTGAAACAAGGACTGCCTTACTGGATTCCTTTAGAAATTTTCTTTTGAGCACTCATGTTAAATAAACTCTTTGCAACTAACAACAGCTGATATTAAACAAATAGATTATGCACAACAAGTACTACCGAACCTTGTGGAGACAGCTCTATTACATTCTCCTTATAGATACCTTTCAGCCATAGTAGGAAAATAGAACATGTTATAGATTTGCCATAACATCTTTTAAATCTTTTAAACTTCCCTTTAAAAAAAGATATAGCATCCAGTTTTGGTCACATTACAAAAAAATGTTGAGGCTTTGGAAAATGTGCAGAGAAGAACAACTAGGATGATTAAAGGCCTGGAGACTAAAACAGAATGCTTGCAGGAACTGGGTATGGCTAAACTAGAGAGGTTTTTAAGAAGAGACCGGACAGCACTTGTCTCAAATTATATAGAATCTCTTGCTTGAGCAGGGTGTTGGATTAGAATACTCTAAGCTGGATTCTGATTCTGAAAAATGAAGTGCTTTTTTAAAAAATGAAGGATCTTTTTTATTCTTAATAATACTGCTTATCAGCCTTCAACTGGTAAAAAAAATTGTTCTCTACTGCCATCCAGAGGTTACAAAATTATTGATCCTAGCTGCCAAAGCTGTAGGAAGAATCTCAGTTCTGGATAAAAGTCAGTTGCTGTGAAATATTGCATACACACATGTATGTCTTGACCATTCATTTAGTGATTGAAGTTACAATGGCATTGAAAATGGTGATTTACAACTAAGCCTCACATTTATGACTTTTACAGCATCCCCATGAGCATGTGGTGAAAATTCAGGTACTTGAATTTTAGTCTCATGATCATGATCAAAATGCAGCATGTATTTACAACAGTTGCAGCATCTGGGAGGCACATCATGATCACCATTTGCAATCTTCCCAGACAGCTTCCAACAATGTCAGTTGGGAAGGTGGGATTATTCTAAATATGACATTCAGATAAAATTGAAGGCCTTATTCATGAGATAATAGTAATCTCAGAATGAGAATTTATGTCCATGACTGCTAATGATGATTACTTTTACTTCCACCCCTACCTATAACCTATAATTATAGCTGATGGGATGTTTGAATTATTTTTCATGACTAGAAATTGCACTTTTTTAGTATCTTTTGATCAACCCTTTTCTAATAGCAAAAGGTAAATGATTCCACTTATTGATAGTATTTGAAATTACAAATAGCAACTGTCATATCTATCTGCTATCAACATAGCATCTTGAATCCAGCATCATTAGAATGGAGTAACTGTTTTGCTGCGGGATATGAACAATGCATGATTTCAATTTCTAATGAGGAAAATAATTTTTCAATTGGCAAGTGATGTCTGTAAGCATAAGCTTCTTTTTATTTATATATACATTTTTACATAATCAATGTCAGGTCATGTACTTAAATATAGAATGCTGATTATGTTTGATCTCACATCCACATTTTGTTCTTTTCAGGTGTAACTATGGGTCAGACTGGAAAGAAATCTGAGAAAGGACCAAGTTGTTGGAGGAGGCGTGTAAAATCAGAATATATGAGGCTTAGACAGCTCAAGAGGTTCAGGCGAGCAGATGAAGTAAAGGTAATTAATTTCGTATTCCAAAGATACAAAAGTATTTCTAGGTATTTTTGTTATTTTTAGTTGTAACTAAAATATGCTGATTCTGAAGGAAACCCACAATAACAGTATTAAATAATAAGACTCTCTTAGCAATTGTTCCTGGTATGGCTATTTAGCTGTTTTCCAATAGTTTTGTCTCTTTTAGATAGATTCTAAAAATTGTTACCATAAAGATAATGCATCTGTATATTCAAAATGCATAATTTTAATCTTTTTGAACATACAGTTTGGAGTTTAATAGTAGAATGACATATATATATATATATATACACACACACACACACACACACACACACACACTTTACATAGAATGAGCCATGTCATGTTGCCATCTCCTATTGAAATTTTCTTTTAAATTGGCTAGCTGTGTGTGAGAAGACTGTTGCTGGAAAAAAATATAAGCTTAAGTCAGTTTTTGAGTGTGAAATTAGTACAGTTCTCAAGTGCCATTACTTGTAAGCATGGTGTAATTAAGATATAGAGTCTTGTCAAATTTAGCTGCAAAATTAAGTGGTGATTAATTTGAAGACAAGTCAGTTAAATTTAATAGAATTGACTTTCCAAAACATGTAAAATTTGACTTCCTTCTAATTCTGCTCAGGAAATAAATTTGGTGAGAAATTAAATTAATATCCACATGTGATCTGGACAGATTTATATGTAGAATATAATAGCCACACAATAAGTTTTAAATATATTCTGAAAATTATAACTAAAATAATTGCTTGAAAAAATACAAATTGGTAGTTTGGTAGAATGATTTATGTTTTTAAATTGTTGGTTTAATTTCATCCTATAGGAATATTTTTCATAATAAATATATGAGCTCAATGTTTTTTGTTCATTATGTGCAAAATTAAAAACTTCTGCATGTACATGATAAATTTCAAGACTTTTTCTATGAGTTGTTTATTTCTTTTCTTCCCAGTTATTTGTACCTAAAACTCAAAATCTGAGACTAGAAACAGATTAAGAAAGTTGATAGTAAAAGATGCCAGCTTTATGATTTCATTCTATTAATTAAGTAATATGGCTTCCCATTAACTTATTCATTATACTCTTAAGATATTAAGGGTTGTGCAAGATATTTACCTCAACACCCTTCAATCACATTATACATCTTTGATTGTGATGCCTGTAGTGTTAGCATTCTGCTGCATAGTAATGGATATAATAGTATATAATAAAATATTTTATAGCTTGTTTGACCTTGTTTTGCCTGAAACGGTTAAATTTTAGATTTTAATTAACCATTTTTGAGATATTTGAATGTTGTTACATATTAATAGACCTAGTGGACTGTTCAGTTACAAAGCATTGAAAAAATGATTTATGACCATTTTTCACATCTACAACTATTGCAACATCCTTATGGTCATATGATGAAAATTCAGGTACTTGGCAACTGATGTGTATTTATGACAGTTGCATTGTCCGAGTGTCACCTTCCTCTGACAAGCAAAGTCAATGGGGAAAAACCCAGTTTCACTTAATAGCTGTAAGAGTTGAAATGAGTATATTTTAAAATTTAAATCATATTACTGTATATAAATATGTATGATACATATAGTGGATATACATCTAGTGAAAATACTAATCTTTAACAGTGAAATGTATATTATTTAGAAGTCCTGATAATTAAAAAACTATGAGGATATAGTCTCTGTTTCTACCATTTATTTCCAGAGCATGTTTAATTATAATCGTCAGAAGATACAAGAAAGAACAGAAATCTTAAATCAAGAATGGAAACAACGCCGGATACAACCTGTACACATCATGACTTCTGTGAGCTCATTGCGTGGGACCAGGGAGGTTGGTTAACCTGTGTTGTGGAAACCCAGTTACAAAGTTGTCAACTCTTTTTTACTGGAGGAAAATTAGTTTGCTTTTTTATTCATGCAATATGACATTATATGCTTATGAATTGTCCTTAGGAACTTTATTCCTTTAAGTTGGGCAACTAATGTATATAAAATTACATTATATGGAAGAAAAAGGATTCGTTTATTTATTTAGAAAATGTATATGGTTGCCTATTTTTAGGTGATAATGATCAGCAAAAACCAATATAAAATTACTATAAAAAAGCAGAATTAAAATGATTATAATACAATAACCAACTCATTTATAATAGATTTACCTTACAAATCACACCTATATTGGGCTAATGTAACATCCTGACCCAGCACCTACAATAAAAGCCTAATATTCACAGTTTTACCAAAGGCCAGAGAGATCAGAACATCCACCCTCCAGATTTTGGAGACAGGCTGTTCCATAGGGCAGGTACTGCGACAGTCAAAGCATAAATTTGGTCCTGCAGGATAATATTTAATAGAAAGGTCCTGGCGTTCACTTATCGTATCCAATTTTGTGGGACAGGCAGACACCCTCGGAGATAGATGATCTGACAATTTTACCTATGCCAGGCCAAACTTGAATTGCACATTGAAGCAGACTGGGATCCAATGCAGCTTGTGCAACAATAATGTAACCTGGATGGACCTTGGTGTTTTAGAAGTGCATGTGCCAATGTATTCCGGACCAGACAAAGCATCTGGGCATTTTTCAAGGATAGCCACTCTACCCCCACCTCAGACCATATTGCAGTAATTCATTTGGGATATGAGAATGAATATTAAACCAGTCATAGGCATGGCTGTTAATTACTCTTCAATCAGAGTTGTGAGTCCAAAAAGAGTCTCTGCTTGTGCTCTTTTGGAGACAGATGTGCTAACTCACTGAAAATAAAAGATTACAAAATCTTCCCCTTCAAAGGTTCCAAAAACATAAAGCTGCTCAGTTTTGCTAGGGTTGTGTCACAAACCTATTCTTCCTGTCCAGACCCTCATAAGCTCCTGGCATTGTCCAAACATCTTGATTGCATCATTTGTCTGGCTAGGAGTAGAGATGCATACATGAATATGAGCAGCATACTGATGCTACTTCACTTTATGCTAACAAATGAACTCTTCCAGGCATTTTATATGGACTAGGAAAATGGGAATGTATGTTGAGAGATATTAGCCCTGTTTGGTAGTTCAGAGAAGAAGAACAACCAAGAGTACTTATTAATTATAAGCTTATATTAACAGACTCTTGTCAGAATGAAAATATTTTTCCCTTCTTTTTTTTATTCTCTGAAAAACTAAGGAGGGTCCTCTTTGAAATGCTCCCTGCACTTCCCTTCCTCTTCTTTTGTGGAGGGAGATGTATTTTACTTGCTGGTTGTAAAGTGTGTTCCCTGTCTCCCACATTTATTCCCAATTATCATTCTAGAGGTACCCTGGGGTATCTTGTATAAAAGGAATCTAGGGCTATATCTTTCTCCATCTCTCAGATATTGACTGAAGCCATTTCTGAAAGAAAACACACCACAACAGTGCCAAATCCATTAAAATGGTCCAAAAAATACCATGACCAATGGTATAACCGGACCTGAATCCTAACTGAAAAGGATCAAAATAATCTTCTTTCAGGGCCTTTGAAAATGTTTATTTATTATTGATTTATTATTATTATGGTCTTTTGCAAGGTCATTCAGATGTTCAGACTGAATTTGGCATTTTTGTCCACCAATTGAGTTCTTCCCAGGGATAGGCATATATGGATTTTTGATAGTGTTACAGATATTACCACTGGATGAAAGCTGCTCCGAGTAAAGCTGCCTTTTCAATTGGCTGATGATAAATCTGTCAATGTTCAAGTAATGTTCCTCCCAAAACATCTATTACTGTTGGTACTACCTTTGCTTTCTTTTGCCACAGTCATTTTGTTTCTATTTGCAGATTGTTGAATTCTTCTAGTTTTCTGAAGTTCCTTCTCTTCTTCTATGCTATCTCTCGGTATTAACACATCCACTGTCAATACTTTTTTCATTCTTACTGACAATTGTTAAGTCTAGGATATTATGTGGCAGGTGCCCCCGTCTGTTTGAAATTCCAGAGCATTTCTTCATTTTCTATTACTTTCTCTAGTTTATGGTTCCACCAGTTTTTTCTTTCAGATCTTCCAATGTGCCATTGTTGCTACCTTGTCATGTCATTGTAGTCAATCTATACAATTTTCTTGTAGCACCAAACCAGGTGATCCATTATTTCTTCAGCTTCTTTGCAGAGGCAGCATTTGCTATCTGTTACTATCTTCTCAATTCTGTCTTGGTACGCATTTGTTCTTAAGTCTTGTGCAACTAGAATTAGCTGCTCTTTCTCTTTCTTCAACTTTCCTACTCTTAGCCATTGCCAGGTCTTGTTATTATCTGCTTTCCTGCTACTTTTTAAAGTACTGCCCAGGTGATGCTTTCCCATGCTTTCTTGCTCCTTTTTATAAGCTAGTTTGATCTCCCCAGTATTCAGTAGGCCTTCCTAATGTGCATCTGCCTCACTATCCTTCCGATCCCCCTTTCTTCTTCAACTGTCTGGTGTATTTGCAAAATTCCATACCAATCCATTTTCCTTGGTAAGTAGTTCTGTCAACAAGCGTGGATGAAGAGCATGATTTATCATCATTATTTCTCTAGTTTTCCTCTCCAGGGCCTTTAATCAGCTTGAGTCCAGTCCACTATTCTAACCATGTATCTAGTGACTGGAATTGTCCAGGTATTGATTGCCTTGATGGTATTGCCTCTGCTGAGTTTGGACTTTAAGATCTTGATTCTCTTGATGAATTTACCTGTAATCTTTTTCTTAACTTCAGTGACTTGATGTCAGCTTGAAGGATGCTCAGGTATTTATAGTGACTATCTTCATCCAAACTCCTTGATTCCTTCAGTTTTAACTATTTTCTCTCATTTGATAAGCATGGCATATTTGTCCAGGCTGAACTCCATTTCAATATCTTGGCTATATATACAGACAGCATTGAGCAGCGATTCTATTTCAGATGTTATTTATCCATATAGTTTCAAATTGTCCATTTAAAGGAGATGGGATAGCTTGGCAGATAGTTTTGATGTTTGATGGCCTGAACTATTCAGTATTGTTGACAGATGAATCAGTGCAATGACAAACCGTGTAGCAATATTGAGACTCCTTGGAAGATTTTTAATGTTACCCTATTTTATCACCATTGACCAGCAACTGTGCCTTCCATTGTGCCATCCATCTTTGCACAAAGCTTCTGATGTTTCTACTTACTCCTATTATTTCTAGGCACTTGATTATCCAATCCTTCCATTGTTCCATCCACCTTTGAATTAATGAAAAATTTCTAACATTGTTGAATGCAAGATGACTTCTTGAGGAAGTGACTGACCACTACCTCCTTCAAGGAAGGTGGAACTACTCTATACATGAAAGAAGCAGTAATCATTACTTGAACTAACTGTGTCTCACCTATTGGGAAGCCTTGACCAATAAGGATCTAAAACACAAGCAGCATAACTCACTTCATTAAGGACCATGTCCACTTTCTCTGACAAATACCTAGAGAAGTCATCACAGTGGCCCAGCAAGAGCTCCCACTGCATTCCATATCAAAAAGGTATCTGCAGATGCAATAAGAGATGGAAATAAAACTTGCTTCACCATCTTGTTGCTACAAGATAATACCTAAGATACTTACCTATTCTCAGTTAAATTCATTTCTGTCTTCTTGCTGTGACACTTTAGATATTGTTTCATCTCCTGAAGTTTCTTGAACACCAGGGAGAGCTCCGTGAATAGTCAGATACTTCACTGACACCCTTTAATCTAAAACGATCATTGTTCACTTATTTCAAATTGTTACTAAGGTCTCAGGTGGATTGTGATCCAAAGCTTTGGGAAGAATTCCAGATTCTCTCTGAACCCCATTAGATCCATTAGTCATATGCTGTAGACTAGTCAAATAGGGTTTTCCTTGCAGTGGGAGGTAACTATAAAAAGGTAAATGTTCCCCTCGCACTAGAATGAGATCTATCTATGGTAAGAGACCAATATTAACATCCCCCAATCCTTGATCATGTCAGCATTAAAGGATTTCCTTCCATCTATCTCTTTATTTGTGAGGAGTATCTGTAGATATTACTGTGTCTATCTGTTAGCTAGGAAAAAATAAATAAATTTCACATAAAACTGGCAAAGAAAAAACTTCATTTTTTTGCTTTTACATATAGAATTGATTTCTGGGAATTCAGTCCATGATCTCTTTACTGTATAACTTGGCAATTTTCTCCCTTGGTAATTGTTATAAAGCAGTTAGCTTTCTTTCTTTTCCATATGAGAAGGAACAGAAGCCATAAGAAGTATTTCTTTTATAAATCTTGGTAGATAATAAAATAAAACCAAATAAAAGGGAGAAGGCTGACATGCTAGAGAAGTGAGGAAAAAATCTTGGAAGAACTTTCTCGATGAAAACTAATTTCTCCCTCCTTAGTGGCAATTAGTTGACCACTTTCATATTAAATATAAGTAGTCTTTGATTTATAACCAGAATAAGACCAGAACTTTTATCACTAAATGAAGCAGTAGTTAAGTGCCACACCTATTTTTATGACCATTTTTGCAGCGATTAAGTGAATCACCATAGTAAGTACTTGAATCACACAATCATTAAATTAATTCAGTTTCCCCTATTGACTTTGTTGTGGGAAGCTAGTTGTAAAAATCACAAATAATGATCATGTGATCCAGGAAAGCCACAGGTGTCATAAATACATGCGAGTTGCCAATTTTGATCATGTGACTATGGGAATGCTGTAATAGTTGCAAGTTTGAGGACTGGTTGTAATTTTTTTCATTGCCATTGTAGCTTTGAACAGTAACTAAACAAATGATCATGTCAAGAAATACCTATAAGGCTCTTCTACTTGATATGTATGAAATTCATACTCCCTGTGCATCTCTTCCCCAAAAGAAAGATTGGTTTAAGTAGCATATACAATTCAGTTAAACTCTAAATTACATGACTGCTTATTATCCTAGCCGTCTTAGAGGATGTTCGAAATCTTCTGTTTTTATACATGCAAAAAATTATATAGATATTTCATGTATATGTAAACACATAAGAGTGAAAGCAATTGTTCTGTTTGAGTATACTTAAATCTGTGAATGTTTTTTAAAGAATTGTTCAAATTATCATTTGAAAACACTGATTTCTGCTAAAATCAGGATATTTTTTTTGCTATTGCTGTATCTAATTTGAAAACAATTTACTATTAGTTATCTTTTCTCTTAGTGTTCTGTCAGCAGTGATTTAGACTTTCCAAAACAAGTTATTCCTCTCAAAACTCTGAATGCTGTTGCCTCAGTTCCCATAATGTATTCTTGGTCACCTCTTCAACAAAATTTTATGGTAAGTGATTATGACCCTGAAAATTATGAAATTAAAATCATCAAATCAATATACTTTGTAGACAATAGTTGCTGGATTATATTAAATATGAATGTCAGATTTATATTATATTGTAAATTCATATTTCCTAAGTGATAATAATTAATATCAATGCTCAGTATTTTTAACTATGTCTTATACAAGTTTCCTGCCCACCATTTTGGTGGGAAGGATGCAGCATTCTGTGATGTCATACTGGCCACATAACTCAGAAATGTCTTCTGACAGCTCTTGCTCAGCATTGAAACGGAAGTGAGTGCTGTCCCTATAGTTAGCAGTGACTAGCAGAGTATAATCCGCAGGGACCTCTTCCCTTCCCTCCCCTTCCACAAGTAGTTTTTGCTTAACAATTATTCCGTTGGTGACTGTTCAGTGTAACAATGGTGTTGAAGAAATGGTAGTCATAGCTGGCCTTCAAAGTTATAACTCTTGGAGTGCTACTGTAATTATGTGTTTATAATTTGGACACTTGGCAACCCACCCATATTTATATATTTTTTAAATTATTAGTGCTATTTATTCCTTTTGTTGTTACTCCTGCAGTGCTATGCTATAAACCCGTCATTGAGACATTAAGCAAATCCATTGTACCAATTGGTTGGAAACTGGCAAAAGAAGTCAGAAGATAGGGAATGTTTTTGTTTTGAAGCAGTCTTCCTGAGAAAGGGAGAGTGGGAGAGGGAGGCAGGGGGAGGGAGAGAGACTGAGAGTGAGTAAGCGCCTTGAGATCATGACAGCTACCAAATTCAGAAATATTGTCAATAGTAGTTTCTAGAATATCATGTTGACTTGTGTATTTGTTGTTTCCTTATTTACAGCATTTTATATTTGTTCACAAAATCAAAATATTTACTTCATATTTCAATATTTTTTTAGGTAGAGGATGAGACAGTTTTACATAACATTCCTTATATGGGTGATGAAGTGCTTGATCAGGATGGAACTTTTATTGAAGAATTAATCAAAAATTATGATGGAAAGGTACATGGAGATAGGGGTAAGTTATGATTTATCTTTTTGTTGAACATTTCCCCCCCAGTTAGTTGATACAGTCTCTCTGTTAAATATATCATGCATTCTTCCTGAAAAAGCATTCATTACATCAAATAACATGGTTTCAATTCTTTGTGATTCCATTTCTTATATCCTTTCTTTTCCATTGGATAGTTTCACCCGATTACTATGGAAATCTGGTTTGTTACACTGATGATACTTTTTGACATTGAGTTTTAATGTATTGATATGTGTGTTCATTGTCTTGAATATTAAGCTGATAACTTATTCATATGAGTCTTACATTTCCTTCATAAATAAAGGATTTTAGCCTATTATCTAATCTTGAACCTTGCATATTTCTTTCAATTTTTATTTGATAGTAAACTAAAACAATAAAATAATAGAACAAATAATTAGAATTCAAAAGCAATACCTAGTAAATTGAAAAATTCTAAAAAGTGCTGTTTTTCCCACAAATACATTTATTTTTATATGGATATGTATACTCAGATCTGCATGTTGTAAACTCCATGGCACCTACTCATTTAAGTGCTTAATTTGTTTCAGGCATAAGAAATTGTGTTGTCTTTTTCTGCACAGTAAGCTAACTTTCTCTACCCAGCCTTTTAATAAATATATGCTTCATTGAAAATTTTTATGTTTAAATTTCAGAGTGTGGATTTATCAATGATGAGATATTTGTGGAGTTAATCAATGCACTTGGTCAGTACAGTGATGACGATGATGATGATGACGACGATGATGATGAGGATGAGGATGACAATCTTGATGAGAGAAATGAAAAACTGAAAACAGGGGAGACCAACAGAATGGGTATATTAATAATATTTATTTAAAGATATTTGTAGTATGATGGACTGACTAAACAAGGAAAGTTTGATAATCAAAATACATACGTTCAGATGTAATGTCAATAGAAATATGGTATCTAAAGATGAATGCCATCAAGCATCACCTTTTAATTATTACTGATGATTAATGTTTCTGAAATATTAACCAAGCACAATACAATGTTATGACTATTATTATTTTAAAGTTACTTAAAGATGGGCAGGCCAATATATAACAATATTGATGGATTAATAGATGATCTCAGAAAGCTAGTCTGATAAAACACATCTCAGAAAAAGGCATCCATATTGTTGCCAAGAAAACTGCATATATATCACCAGATTGCAGCATGATTCCATGAAAGAAGTATCAAATTGAATGTATTATCTTATGTATGTATGTAGCCAAGACAAGCTGAAATAATGGGGGAAGTGCTACTCTTGAATCCAATACAAGAACAACATATTAGCAAATTTAACTGTTACAAAAACAAAGGACAGATGGCAACACAGTAGTGCGGAAAGGGAGTTTAGCAGTAATAGTGAATTATTTAATTTGTCTAGTAGTAATTCTTGAAATTTACTGTATGTACATATTCCCACTTTCTGGTTAAATAAAATAATGCTAACTGCATTTAATTTAATAAATTAAATAAAATGTACTTACTTATTTTAATAAATATAACTGCACTTATATTTCTATAATTATTTAATGCAATATGTTGAAAGGAATTTTTCTAAAAATTAAAAAAAATCTTATTATATAGGGCAGGCAAGAGAAAGTGATGCAAAAGAGTTTGAATGTTGTTCTATCTAGTAAGTCAGCAAGTTAGAATCCCTAGAGAACACAACTACTTTTTAGTCTCCATCCAGCCTATTGCATCATATAGTTACATGCAAACACTGCTGGGAGAGATAGAGTGATTATTTTCTCTGAGCCATTACTTTTGTAAGTCCACATCAGCACTATATCCAGGATTAAATGGATGCCATACCAACAGCATTTACCATTGAAGAGCAAGACATTTATTTTGGGTAAGTGTACAAGTAGTAGTTCTCGCTAAAAAAAAAATCACAATTGGTCATAAGGCATTTCAGTTGTTAAATAGGTTACCACATGACCTGATTCGATTTTACATCTGTTTTTATACTGGTGATTCACTGTGTTTGTTAAGCAAACTACATGGACCTTAAGTGAATCCATTCTTCTAAATAGGCATTTTTTTTGCTACAAACCAACAAAAATGTCACAAAACACTGCCATATAGTCATATGTGGGGCCTGAAACCAATTGTAAATGCAAGCTGGTGGCATTAATTAAGTAATTAAGCAAGGTCTATCTATATCATCACTGTCAACTTGCGTAGACTATAGCTCCTTTCCTTTGAGTGGTCGGTTACAACTTTCATTCATATCAGCTCCCTTAGTTATTATTTCCTTGTTGACTCTCAGGTTATTTCCACTTTCTCACTCTTCTCAGTATATCACTTAAGATACACTAATTAACCCACAACTTCTTCCTGGTAACTTTTTATAATTTATTTTTTAAGAAAAGACCCTCTTCTCTAATATCTATGGTCGGGGGGGGGGGAAACTAATGCTAACTTAGATTGGTTAATAAGAATGATTTAGATCTCTAAAGAAACTCTAGAGAAACATTAAAAGAAACTTTATTTGACCTGAAAAAAAATCTGGGGTTATAACAGAATAACAAAATTGGAAGAGACCTTGGAGGTCTTCTAGTCCAAACACCTCTTCAAGGTTCTCATGATGGTTTTATTAATATTTAGTGATTATTTGACCACCAAGGGGCAGTATGGGTTTTATCTTTTTTGGGACTCATCATGTGCATGCAACTGTTATAATTATTATAGAGTTTATGATGTTCAAAAGTCCACTGGGAATTAAACTCTATAGTGCTTTATAAATTGTACCTAATTTTATAAGATATAATTGCCCTGATAGTGAAAGTTGGTGGGAAAGGAAATATACTGTATTAACTATTTTTTTTCTAATTTTACAAATTATGAAATCTTGTAATCCAGTAATGTATAAAATGCATACTAAAAATAGTTTATGCTGAAATCTTCAGTCTGAGGGCATACACAATAACTCTTCTTTTTCTTCTGGTTGAGAGTTTAAGTAAGAAAGATGTATACCCATCATATATTGTTACTGTGAGGTCTTATTCTAAGAATCTGTTTTCAGGACAGATGTAAAAACCATAGAAATAAAGAAGCTTTCCTGCCTGTTCACATTTTATCTATTTGCCAACTTTATGTAACAATTTAACTTCCAAGTTCTTTTAACGGTTAACAACAGAAAAGCAAACAATAGAATAAAATTAAAATTAAATCCAACAACTTGCAAAAGATAGATGGTGACAGCAATTCTTCTGCTGATTGGCCCTTCCAATCACTCCATTAGAAACGTTCTGCTTTCATCAACTTCTGGAAGGCTATGGCAGAAAGTAATAATAGAATAACAGAATTAAAAGTTTTCTAGTTCAACTCCCTGCTCAAGCAGGAAAACCTATACTATTTCAGACAAATGGTTTTCCAGTCTCTTCTTAAAGACCTCCAGTGTTGGAATACCCACAACATCTGGAAATATGTTGTTCCACTGTTTAATTGTTATAACTGTCAGGAAATTTTTCCTTAGATCTAGGTTGGCTCTCTCCTTGATTGGTTTCCATCCATTGCTTATTGTTTTGCTTTCAGGTGCTTTGGAGAATAGTGGCAGCTCCTTAGATATTGGAACACTGCTATCATGTCACCCCTAGTCCTTCTTTTAATTAAACTAGACATACCAATTCTTGTAATTGTTCTTCATATGTTTTAGTCTCCAGTCCCCTAATTATCTTATCTCCAGTCCCCTAATTATGCTCTTCTCCGCACTGTTTCTGGAGCCCCAACACCCTTTTTATATCATGGCGACTAAAACGGGATGCAATAGTCCAAGTGAGATCCTATCAAGGCATTATAAAGTTGGACTAATAGTTCATGTGATCTTGATTCTCTCCCTTTGTTAATGCAGCCTAGTACTGTATTGAGTTTTTTAAGAAGCTGCAGCACATTGCTTGCTCATATTTAAGTGATTATCCACTAGGACTCCAAGATCTTTTCCACAGTTACTACTGTTGAGCCAAGCATCACCTATTTTATACTTGTGCATTTTGGGGTGGGGTTTTTTGTTTTTGTTTTAGTCTAAAACTTACTTTTTTCACCATGAATTTCATTTTGTTACATAATCCTAGTTTTCAAGTCCGTTGAGATCTTTCTGTATCTTAAGCCTATCTTCTGGAGTGTTGGCTATTCCTGCCAGTTTGGTGTCATCTGCAAATTTGATGAGTTCCCCTTCTATCCCCTCATCTAAATCATTTATGAAGATGTTTAGATTAATCTAACTTCCAGGAAAAGGCTTTCTAGGGTAGAAATTTTCATACTATTTTCAAGGCTATGTAAATTGTTTAGAACAAAATTCTGGAGGTCTAATCAAAAAGTAAAACTCTAGTGATGGAATATTGATTGAAGTTCAAATAAACCCATCAAAGTCTCGTGGGAATCTTAGGATTCCATAGAACATAGTTTTAATGTTTTAAAGTGTAGGATATAGCTGCTGTTACTAAAAACCTAATATTTCCTGTTCTCAACCCTTCTTATTTCTTGAAAATAAGGCACTAGAAACAGCTTTCTGTGGCACAAAAATAATAGATGGCTTAATTGTGGTTGGTGAAGACAGTTCCATAGATATTTAGGTACTAAACCAAAGGTAAAAAGGACCAAATTTGCTTTTGCATTTATTAGATTGAACATGGTCATTTGGACTTGTACTCCAATGGTACCTCACAATTTAAATCACCTGTAGTTATTCAATATCCAGAATTTTTTTCCCACCATCTTTTCAACTTGCTAATTTTCTGCAATTGCTAAACATCTCAGGAAAATTCATGACATGGGCATTTTTCCTGTTATTGTAGAGGCAGCAGCCAGAGTGGGTATGCTTCGTCCATTAACCAATCGGACTGAGTCTACACTTACGATGTCATCGGGCACTTGTGGCTCCTCCCCAGTTTCAGACTCAGTCAAACCTGGACTGGCTGTGAGAATTGATCTCTCTTCCAAATTATTTAATTATATCTTTAATTGGTGAATTTTTCCAAAAAAAAATTGTTGTTCCTTTAAATTGGTTCCTTAAATAATCCTTTATTCTACAAATTGGAGGGAAATTCGACACTGATTTCTGATTGCCTCTCCTTAGCCGTCTGATTGCCTGTGGCCACAAGTTCACTCGGGAAGCCTGCCTTGCAATCAGATCGGCCAGTTCACGAGCTACGGCTCCATGGCTGTTTCCCCACAGCGCTCCTTGATTCTGGGCACTTGAAGGGATGCGCGACTGGCTGTTTCGCGCGCAGCGGTTCCAGGCGAGTCCGGTGGCCATTCTGCAGATCACCTGGCCACACTTAGTATCGGCGGCCATTTTGCGGGTCAGAAAAGCCTCAGAGAAAAAAAGTCAACCATTTTGGACGCTTTAAAAAAGGTGTGAACTCTACTGCAGCCGTTTTGAGTGCCCAGCAACACGGGATCACCCCAGGTAGACCTGATCAGGAGCTCCTGGCCAACAAACGAGTGAGACCGTTGCCTATCTTATTGAGGTGTTGATTTCTGTTTGGGGAAATGGCTGATCCAGCTATGGATACGAATGCAGGACTAGAGGAGGCAAGGCCATCAGGGGCAAAGAGCAGCAGGAAGAGGCAAGCCAAAGAGGCCCCTTCCTCAGGAGTAAACCCCAAGGTCTCTAAAGCGACTACCGGGGCAGAAGAGCACAGGAAGAAGGCCCTTGAGAAAGAATTTCAGAGGGACCAAAAACAACAACATATTCTAACTGCCCAGCACTCCCTCCCTCCCTCCCTCCCTCCAAAGATCACCAAGTGGCGTCCCCAGCTCCACCTGTCTTGCCTCCCATGGGCCCTGACTCCCCCTGGCCTATTCAGAAGGGGAATTGTCTTCTTCTGAGTCCTCGTCTTTGATGGAACCTGACAACAGAGGCAATTTCTTTGATGTCCCTCTCAATAGGGAGTGCATCTTTGAACAGGCTTCCCTCCCGGTTACACATGGCTCTGCCCCCCCCCCCCCCACACCATGTACACCTCTCCTGCTGATATGGCAACCATCATTGCTGAAACCATTAAACGGGTCATGGCTGCTGGCCTACAACAACAACCCCAACCTGCTCCATCATGTGGCCATAAGCATAAATCTTCTGCTGCGACTCAGCAACCTGATCCCTCTGCCTCTACTTCTCAGACCTCAATTGGCGGGGAGAAGATAACCTGCGGGACTCAGACCTGTCTGATGATGAGGTGGTCACCCAGATACCTCTGGCTTTACCGGATTATTGAAAACTGATCGTTTCAAATCCCTTCTACTTAAGGCCATTAAAGCTGCTAACTTACCATCTTCTGCTTCAGCTTCTACTTCACAGGATAAACCGGCAGAACCGGTTTCAACTGAGCCTCCCAGTACCCCATTCACCGAACCCACGGTGATCCCTGTTTCCAAGATATTCCTGAACGTCATCCAGAAGAGTCTCCAGGCATGGGCCCACAGCCGACCAACCTTGACAAACATCTCTACAACATTGCACCAGACCTCACCAAGTTCTTCGAGACTCCCCCAGTGGATGCACCAGTTGCAGCCCTGTCTTCACATACTGTGGTCTCTAGAGCTCCTGAGGAGGTTCTCAAGTCTGAGGAGAAAAGGTCAGATCAAATCTTAGTCAAAAACTATCAGGATGGGGCTTGGGCTGTTAGGGCCTCTACTGCCACTTCCTTTTTCTCCAGGGCGGCCCTGGTTTGGATTGAACAGCTTCAGGAGGGCATTGCTCCTACTGACACTAGATCACATAGGGATCTCAACAAGATCAGGGCAGCGGTTGAATTTGCGACTGATTCTTCCCTTAATGCTGCTAGATTCGCTTCTAAAGCCATGGCCTCTTCGGTCATGGCCCGGCATCTACTTTGGCTCAAGCCATGGCAGGCGGATGTCCATACCAAGTGGCACCTAGCAGCCTCCCCATTCAGTGGCACCCAATTATTTGGTAATCCCTTAGACCCATACCTCATGGAATCTAAAGACAAGCATAAGGTCCTTTCATCCATCTACAAGAAACAGGACAGTTGGCCCACTCCCTTCTATAGGAGGTCACCCTTTCGGCCGGTGGACGGGGGACCTTCCTTCCCCTTCCCAATGCCAATCCTACACTCCAGACAGGGATCTCACCAGGACAGGTCCAATAGAAACACACAGCGTTTCCCCTCCAAGAAATCTTACCGTGGAGGAGGCCATTTTTCACGTAGGAAATGACTATCTGGACTCTCTTCCAATCGGAGGCCGCAAGAGGGCACTGATGGAACAGGCCATTCAGCACCTGTTGGAGATCAGGGCCATCCAACCGGTTCCTCCCCATCAGGAAGGGCAGGGTTTTTATTCCTGCCTGTTTGTGGTAACGAAGAATTCCGGGGGATGGAGAGCAATTTTACATCTAAAAACATTGAACCGCCACATTGTCTATTAACTGTTCAAAATGCATTATCTGCACACCATCCTCCAGGCGGTTAGGAAAGGTGTTTTCCCTCTTCGGTAGACTTGACCAAAGCTTACCTTCATATCCCCATCTTCATAGACCACCGAAAATATCTCCGCTTCTCCTATGGGGAGAGGCACTTCCAGTACCGAGCTCTTCCGTTCGGTCTATCCTCTGCCCCCAGGGTATTCACAAAAGTACTGGCAGCACTGGCCGCCCATATCAGATCATCCCCAGTTCAGATTCTCTGTTACCTGGACGACATCCTCTTGTGTCCAGGTCTCTGGTTCAGGCAGAAAGAGATCTTGCCCTCACCATTCACACCTTGCGGAATCATGGGTTTGGGGTGAATCTCAAAAAGAGTCACCTCATTCCCAGCACTCACCTTCTCCACCTCAGGGTCTTGCTAGACACCATGGTGGAGAGGGTGTTCCTATCCAATGACCACATTCTCAGTCTGAGGGAACTTGTTAGGAAGGTGCTACGTTTACGCAAGGCATCCCTTCTTCTTCTCTCCCAAGTCTTGGGCAAGATGGTATCCTGCTTTGGGATTGTCCTGTGGGCCATGTTTCACAGCAGGAGCCTTCAATGGTTCATGCTTCCACATCAAAAGGCTGACAGGGGCAGGTCTCCTCTCAGGGTCCCCATTCCCAGACAGATATTACACTCTCAAATGGTGGCAGTCCCTGGTGATTTTCCAAGGGACCTTGTTCAGGGAGCCGTGCCGTCTCACACGACGGACGCAAGTCTGACAGGATGGGGGGCACTCATGCAGGACCTAGTGGCTCAGGGTCAGTGGTCCTCGAAGGCAGCCAAAACAGCAGAAATTGGCTAGAATTTCGGGCGGTTCGCCTCGCCCTCAGACACTTCCACCACAGAGTTCAGGCCCAACACGTATTAGTCCTCACGGACAATACCACGACCAAAGCACACATAAACAAACAGGGGGGAACTCGTTCCTGGTCCTTGATGCAGGAGTCCAACCTGTTGTGCCAGTGGGTGGAATCTCACCTGTCATCTCTCAGGGCAGAACACATCTCAGCGGTGTCCAATGTCCAAGCAGACTGGCTGAGCTGGACAACGATAGATCAGGTGGAGTTGAGCATATATCCGAACCTCTTGACACTACGGTTCGGCATCCCAGTCCTAGACCTGTTCGCGACGGCAGACAACAACCAGGTACCCAGGTATTACTCGAGGTTCATGAACCCCATGGGAGAAGGAGTAGACCCTCTCAGATGCCAGTGGCCCAGGGGTCTCCTGTACGCATTTCCTCCCCTTCCCCCCATTCAGAGGGTAATTCAAAAAATGCTGGTCAGGTTCGGAACCGGTCCTTGACCTCTTTGCCTCCCAGGACAACATTCAGTTACCAAGGTACTTCACCCGCTTCGGGGTCTCCGGGGGCAGAGGGGATGGACGCCTTGAGGATGGACTGGCCTCCGGGCCTTCTGTATGCCTTTCCGCCTACCCCTCTCATCCAGAGGGTGATCCGAAAGATGCTGGTGGAAATGGCAGAACTAATCTTGATCGCTCCTTGGTGGCCCCGCAGGTCCTGGTATGCCGACCTCATGAATCTCTCAGTGGCCCCTCCGTGGCAACTGCCCCAATTCCCATCACTACTCCTGCAAGGGGCGTGCCAACATCCAGATCTTCCGTGGCTGCACCTCACCGCTTGGAGGTTGAGCGGGAAGCTCTAAGGACTGCTAACCTCTCAGCGGAAGTCATCAGAACAATTCAAGCCTCCAGGCGCCCTTCCACTAACCGCTTTTATGATGCCACTTGGACTCAATTCTCTCTCTGGTGCCAATCTCAAGGTGTTGTTCCCCTTGAGGTGTCTGTTCCCCAAATTTTTTGACCTGGACCTTTCCCCGAACACTCTTCGTCGCCAGGTCGCAGCCCTGTCTTCAGTCCTCTCACTGACTGCAGCTCAGTCTCTCTCTCATGAACCTCTGATCCGGTGTTTCTTGAGAGGGGCCACAAATATCAAGCCACCAACAATTCACAGATTTCCTACCTGGGATGTTTCCAAAGTCCTGGAATCCTTGACTCAGTCTCCATTTGAGCCTTTGCACTCTGTGTCCTTGCATGTCTTAACATTAAAGGTGGTTTTTCTTGTAGCCATTACCTCGGCCAGATGTGTCTCTGAGTTGGCAGTCTTATCTATTAGACAGGACTTATGCATTTTTCACCCGGACAGGGTAGTCCTTTGGCTTGACCCGACCTTTCTGCCTAAGGTAAATTCTGTATTCCATAGAACTGGTGCTTCCGGATTTCTGTCCTCGTCCATCACACTAGCTGGAACGTAAGTGGCATTACTTTGATGTGCGTCGTGCTTTACGCATTTATATTAAGCGAACTGCTTCTTTCAGGCGATCTAAGGCCCTTTTCGTCAAGTTCCAACATGGAGGTAAGAAGGGAGCCAAGGCCTCTTTGGACATCGATTGTTGGGTTAGGGCTGCTATTTCTTGGGCGTATTCCGCTCTCTCTCTCTGCCTGCCTCATATCACGGTGCACTCCACACGAAGCGCGGCCACCTCTGCGGCCTGGTCGACTCAAGCTCCGCTGGAGGACATTTGCCGAGCGGCTACACAGACCTCAATTACTCCATTCATCCGTCGCTACAAACTGGATAGATACGCCTCAGCTGATGCTTCCTTCGGACGGCGCATGCTGCAGCGAGTGGTGGCCACTTAAGTTTTTTATATATTTATTTCCCTCCCGATGGGACTATTGGCTTTGGTATGTCCCATGCCTGGATGATGTCTCCACCTACTGGAGAATGGGCGTTGTCTCCCACCTGATACGCCCCTTCTCAGGGCGGTGGAGACATCATCCAGCCCCACCCTATTCCTGGGGCTTACTACCTTTCCTTTCTAACGTGTACCTTTTCCTTCCTCCTGTGTTCCTTGGGGAGAGATATTATCTATCGTTTCAGATTGCTTACACAGCGGTCTACAAGTCACTTCTTCATCTATTTCTGGGGAGTAGCCTGGTGGGCGTGTCTTTAATACTTGTAGATCCAGTCCTATTGGATCCTGACAGAGTCATACCTATGCTTGGATGATGTCTCCACTGCCCTGAGAAGGGGCATATCAGGTAGGAACCAACGCCCAATCTTCATCTGTTTCATCTAAGCTCCATTCTTCTGGTGGCTTTGGTACAGTCATATTGTCATTGTGTGTCATTGATGTCATTGATGAAGGCAACTTTGGGTATTTGATGTCTTACCAGTCTGTCATGTGTTCATTCTGTTCTTGCTATATCATCAGGGCAGCAAGCAGCATTGACTTTCAAACTTTAAGATTAGCAGCATATCTTATACAACAAATATGAGGAACTCGGCACTTGTCTTGATCATCAATATTACAAGCAAATCTTTTGCTTTCGTAAAAGCCCAGTCATGGTGCATCTTTGAGCCTTTAAGTGTTTAACTTTATATTCACCACAAATGTAGCAGAACCTATTACGCCTGTTCCAACATACCAAGGCATTCCTACTGTCACTAATACCCTACAGCAAGTCTATGACTGGCTTACTTGTTATGTAAATTACATATACAAATACAATGTTATGCCTTGAAATAATTGCATCAAAATACACAGGAAACTGATATCACCAAAATGAGTGGCATCTGTGCGTGACAAAACTGCTTTTTTGTAGCTTTCTAGGTAGCATCCATTCAGCCTAAGTCTAGGCATGTATGTTTCACAAATAGTTATGCAGTATGTCCTGAGTGTTTGCTTGGACATGAATGCGCTACACAAAGCATCTTTTAATGCAAGTGAAAGTTAGTAAAAAAGTATATATAAGAAATTGCAAAAATAGCTACCAAAATCTGTAAGATACACCAAAAGTGTTCAGGAAGAAAAATCTATATTGTCCAATGTTATCTGCTAGGCTCCTCAGCCCAACAGTGTTGTAGCTTTGTGGCAACATCCATATGCTTGTGCCATATGGGAACTAATACTGTCTTCTGGATTCCTAGGTAGAGAAGATGCTGTTAGCATCTATTCATGACACCCCCCTATTCTCTTTTGTATCAAGTAGCATGGCCATCTTCCATTTCTTCCCAGTAACCTTTTCTTTTGCCAGCCATAACAAGATCATAACAAATTCTTGTTATGCAGATCAGTTCTTGCAGCAGATAATCCAGTTAAAGAATCAAGTTCTATATAGGGTTCCATTCCTCTGGTTCCAGTCCTATCGGTAACTCTAGTGACACTGGTGGTTCACTGAAACTTGGAAAAACATTGCTGCTCACATAATCTCTGCAGGGTCCAGTCAATCAACATAGTGACCACAATCTGCAACTATGGAAAACAGACCTCCATTTCCCTGTAGAAGCTTTCTAATAATCAGATCCTACAGTCCTTCTCAGTCTCCTCTTCTAATTTCTTTAAAAAATCTGACTTTAATATTTCAATGAGCTAAAATCTTAACTGTCACATTTCTGGATAAATAAAATTTTCTAGTCTCTTCTGAGCTTGTTTCAAATTGTATTTAACTGCGAATTTCTTTTTTCCTTTCCTTTTTTGTCCTCTTTCCTTTACAATTAAAGCACCACACATATGTACGAAAATCCAAATGCAAAAGTTAAAAGCAGTTAAAATTCAAACAATAACATTGTTTCCTTTTAAATGAATATCTTAACATGTAACTTTACAATTTTTTTTCCCTTTTATATAGAGAAAGAGTGTCATCCACCTCGCAAGTTTCCTTCTGATAAGATATTTGAAGCCATTTCTTCAATGTTTCCTGATAAGGGTACAGCAGAAGAATTGAAAGAAAAGTAAGATGATGTAGCATAGTCATAGCAAATTGTAGCATGTAGAGAAGCTTAAACAAACTGTTTAAATTTGCTTGCTAAATTTGTAGACTTAGATTGGTATTCCAAATTGTCTGAGCCTGTTAATATTGATCAAATGTTTGAAGAGCGTACTATTTGACGGTGAAAATGATTACATTTTGAATATGTTTTTTGGGTCTCTATCTCTTTATAAAATCAAGAACCAGTTAGTGTAGTGATTAAGGTTTTAGATTAAGACTTTAAGTATAATCTTAGTCATCAAATTTACTGGATGATTTAAAAAGAAGCACTCTCTTTTAACCTAATGTAGCTCATGAGATTGCTGTTGGTATAAAATGGAAATACCCATGGCAGCTCATTTAGCATGGCAGCTCTAAGTCCAAGGAATACATAATAAATGTTCTCTGTACTGTTTTTAATAGGAAATGTTATTGTCCAATACTGACATATTATCAGATAACATCTTTCTTTTTTGTATAACATCACTAAATGATGAAGGTTTACTTTTGCAGTGTACTACAAAAAGCTATTTATTTTATCTAATTTTCCAACTTTAAAATATGGCTACTTGCTAAATGTAGTGTACTTACTTCATTGAGATAGTAGGCTGTGTATTTCTTGAAAGTACCGTAAAATCCATTTTTAAATCACATAAAATAATAGCAATGTTTACTTTCTGTATAGATACAAAGAACTTACTGAGCAGCAGCTTCCAGGAGCACTTCCTCCTGAGTGCACACCAAACATAGATGGACCAAATGCCAAATCTGTTCAGAGGGAGCAAAGTCTACACTCTTTTCATACTCTTTTTTGTAGACGGTGTTTCAAATATGATTGTTTTTTACATCGTAAGTGAAAAGGAATTTAAAATATTTTTTTTTATAAGGAAAAATAATTGAAATGTTGCATTCTGGCTGGTTTACTCCTATTATATGCACTAGAGCAGTGATGGCGAACCTATGGCATGCGTGCCACAGGTGGCACACGGAGCCATTTGTCAGGGCACGTGAGGCGCTGCCCTGTCAGCTGGCCAGCGTGCATGTGCGCGCTGGCCAGCTGAGTTCACCCTTTTTTAAAGCCATTTTTCGCCCTCCCCAAGCTCCAGGGCCTTTATAGGAGCCTGGGGAGGGCGAAAAGAGCCTCTCACGCCCCCCGGAGGCCCTCCGGAGGCGTCATGAGCTTCCCTGAAGCCTCCGGAGCGCAAAAAAACGGCCCTAGGGGCAAACCGGAAGTTCGGGAACGGACTTCCGGTTTGCTCGGAGGGTCGTTTTGACTGCTCCAGTGACTTCAGGGAAGCGTCCTGAAGGTCCCTGAAGCCTCTGAAGGGCTTCCGGCGGGACGGGGGAGGCTGTTTTCGCCCTCCACAGGCTGCTATAAAGCCTCTGGAGCCTGGGGAGGGCAAAAAAAGCATGCAAAAAATGGGGGGGAGCGCCTGTAGTGCACGCACGTGCACTGGGGGATCGCACATTGCATTATGGGTGCAGCACGCCCACACACTACCCCCCTGCTTCCCCCCACTTATGGCACGCAAGCAAAAAAAGGTTTGCCATCGCTGCACTAGAGAATCCAAATAAGGTAGGGTTTTTTTGCTTCCATACTCTTCATTCTTTGACAAGTAGAATGGCAAGTAGAATGACTTTATTATAATCAGTGTAATGTTTCAATTATCTCATTTTTCTATATCTGAAATGTGTATGATCATTTAGTCATTTTGCTGAAATCAATTTCCATTCTTTGGTTTTGGGACAAGGCATTTTGGCATGTGGTACCAGTTTAATTCAATATGTAATACTTACCTGAAAAGTTAATATGAAATCATGTTTCATTGTGGTTAGTTAAAAATATTTTACCAGATTATGATTTAAGAATGCTTTATTTTTATGTGCTATTTGTAAGTAAAAAAGCCAGCAAAATGATGCATAGTGAGGAATCAAAGACCATACATATGAAGAATACCAGGTTAAGGAAGTTTAAACAAAAACAAAATTGACTTAGAAATTTACACTAATCAACTACACATTGTGTATTAGTGAATCTGAATCTGAATCAACATTGTGTAGTTGATTAGCTATGTCCTGTTATCACAGTTGCCAAACTGTCTTTAGCAACTTGAGTAAAAAGAAACAGTGATCTGCATGACACTGTATTTTCAAGTTACAAGATTTTAGAAAAAGTTTAAAAATTTGCTTTCCAGAAAGGATTGAAAAAATCTGAAAACATATACCACTATTCCAAAAAGACAGTCTGTAAAGATAATATTTTTGATGTTGAAATCTTAATGTCACCTCCAAACTATTTTAATGGCTTTATCAGTTAATAATTGTAAACAAGAGGTGGACATCTAATATTATACTCTGATAAGGTATATAAGGATTATTTGTGCAAAGATAGATCAGAGTAGTACAACTATTAAACAGAATTATCATATAATTACATACAATAATGCCATACTGGAGGCATTCCAGTATACTATTCAGGAGGTACCTGAAATTCGCAGTCATCTCATTGTATTATTTCATATTGCTAAATACCTTTATCATGAGTAATGGTGATTTATTACATTAAGTTTGTTGCCGAGAGAAAGAATAAATGAAGGCTTATTATTATACTACAAAAATACTCTTAGATAAACTTTCCAGATTTATTTACTTCTTTCAAAATCTCTGCAGCATTCCATGCGACTCCTAATACTTACAAACGGAAAAATACAGAAACTGCAATAGATAATAAGGCTTGTGGGCCACACTGTTATCAACATCTGGTAAGATTATTTTATTTCCTTAACTTTATTTTTTTATTTCTTTGAACTGAAGTAAAATAGATATATGTATTCAGTGAGACTGGTAGTTTGCTAAATGCCAAAATAATATGCAACACACTATAATATATACATTTTTACTCAGAGCTGTACAATTTGTGGCCCAGGATTACATGCACGCTCCAAAAGCCTTGAGTATGTATTCAAAGTGCTACCAAAAATTGTCAATATTGTAATTTCTGATGTGAGGAGAAATTTGTGATCTACCCAGAAAATGATATTAACTATTCTTACTTTATCGTTTTGATTCTGCTCATATTAAATTAAATTATTTCAAATTAGGTTAATGTTTTGGCTGGCTGGTCTCCTCCTTACAATCATACCAGAATTTTTCCTCTTTTTCTGTAATACTAAATGGGATTGACTTTGAGAGATGAGGAGGGATTGGAAGGTGCTTTCAGACTTGTTAATGTAGCTTTACAATAAAGAAGAATTACCGTAGTTTATCTGGTTGTATTTCCTGTCTGTTTTACCTGAGGTGTGTGTGTGTGTGTGTGTGACATCAGTCTTGCAAGTCTGAAAATACCAATTTTTTACTATCTTCTATATAGTCTGAGAACTTTGGGGATAGGTTCCCTTCTGAGAATCTTTCTCCAGAAATACAATAAATATGATATTATTTGTCATAATTATCCAAAAATATCTGCCAGTTTTTTTCTGTAAATAACTATATCAAATGATTTTGAAAGGCAGCAGTTCAGCTGCTTCTGTAGTATTACTTGCTTTCAGTTGATGTAGCTTTTCATGTTGTTGTTTTTGTCATTACATTACAGTTAATATTTTTTTAGAAAGTGGCGAACTTCTGAGGCTCCCCTCTTTCCCATGCTCATATGCTCCTTGAACACTTGATCTGCTTAGTCAGAGCTGAACATAGCTCTTTCTTCAACAGACCCTTCCAGGTGCTTTATAGAGGGAAGCACCCTGTATGATTGCAAGTCCTACATTTTTACTCCACTGTCTTCCTGAAGACCAAGACTACCCTCATTTCTCTGAAAGTAGGATGGGACTAGTAGAACAAGGAAAGGGGTGAAGGGTGTAGTTTTTAAAAACCTTTCAGTTTGAGCTCATACTGCCTCCAGAAGCCTTGTGTCAAAAGGAGTCCCACTGCAACCATGTTTTCTCTGATGAAAGGTGTCCAGGATATTTGTCAATTTTCCAATGTCCAATATGACCACTGAGTTTTATTATTTCCATTGCTCCATATATTTAACCACACCCAGTCGACGTCAATGTTTCATAAACCAGCCTGTGGAGTCTCCTGAAAGACACCTTGGGATTGCAATTTCCCACTTGCCTTCATCCCAGGGATTTTATATATTTCTGTTCAGATTATATAGAAGGAGAAGGATTATCCTCCAACTATAGACACAGTCAGAGATCATACAGATATATATATCTGTGATGAGCCGAAGGACAGAAAGAGGGAGTAGTGACCTTCCTCCCATATTTAGGCATACCAGGGGTTGTAACACAAATACATACATACATACATACATACATACATACATACATACATACATACATACATACATACATACATACATATATACACATATATATATGTCTCAAGCTGTTTCTCTTCCAATTGGGAAGAAACAGCATTTAAAGATCTGTTTCAATTTTATACAGTCCATTTCTTTCACAAACTGGAGACACGAGTGAGAGCACTAGGCCCATTCCCAGCCCTGGGCCACAACAACTATATTTGTTTGGGAAATATTATTTCATTAATCACAGGTCTGCCTAAGCATCCTTATACACTTCCCTGCCTTCCCTAGTAGGTCTGCCTAAGCATCCTTATACACTTCCCTGCCTTCCCTAGTATCAGCTTAGCCAACTTCATTCATTGAAAAAATAGGAAAAAAGGGAGTTTGAACAGAGCCTCAAGGGTCAGTCTCTACTCAATACAGAAAGGTCACACTCATTCTTCCAAAGTCAAATTCTGCCTTGCTTTCTGGACATTTCTGGTTGTTACTCAGTTGACCTTGCAACAGGACCAAGACAACTGATAAATGGAACGGAAGAGATGCATTTATGTGGCAGTGGGAAGGGATATGGGATCAGTCTTAGAGCACTTACCCTTCGCTGTCCATGTTCATACCTGGAAGTTGTGAACCCCATGTTTGACACCTATGAAATTAGGTGCGTCTATGGAATTAGACGTAGAACCCTCCCCAAAAAACCAATATTCAAGATCCACTGCAGTTATTTATTCAGTGTACAATGGAGGAATTTTCTTCCATAAAATAATGCAAAGGATTCCTGCAGTCAGAAGGATGCAATCATATCTGTACATTTCAGGAAAGGAAGGGAAGATGATAATCATACATAATGCATAGATAATAGATTATGTAAGTGTAAATATTCATAATTAGCAAGCCTCAAGTTACTTACCTTCCCAGCTACTGTTACCATCCCAAGAAAGAGTTATTGTCTTATTGATTTGCCCTAGTAGTTTTGATAAAATGTACTGAGAAATGAGAGCATCAGGATAGTCTCATACATTCATTCTATATTTCTGTCTTACATACTACCACCACTCCTCCAATTACTCAAGGCTCCCCACATATGCACTTGTGGATTGTGCCCTTTCTCCTGTGCGCTGCTTGGAGAGTCCAAGCATGGGTTAACACAGTCTAACTGCCCTAGGACTGAGTGAGTTTTTCTTGAAAACACCTTCCTTTGCCTCGTGCAATTCAGTTTAAAAAACTCAGTCCGCCTGTTTGGACTGTAACCGGGGAGCTCCTCAGTCTTAGTTCAGTTACACTGGGCTCCCCATAACTAGCAGAAGAAAAAAAAATTAAACTGACATGCCTATTGAAGATTTCCTTCACCTTCTATCGAGATTCCTTGCATGCTGAGAGGTCTGCCAGGGCACCCATTGCCTGCTGAGCGTAAGCGGAACGCGCGGGGGTGAACGACTTGTCCGGCGGCTGCCAGCGAGCCCTAGGGACGGCGGGAGGCTTCCCGTCCGTAATTGCCCCCAACAGCTGAGTTTCACTGGCTGGGAGGAGCACTGACGTTCTCCGGCGGCAGTGGCGGCTATTAATTTGCCCGGCAACAGTGGCGGCCATTTTAAGGAGGCTTCGCACGCTTTTTGCCGCAAGCCCTGCCGTTTTGAAGGAGAAGGCTGTGCGCGCAGCGGTGGCCATTTTACAGCGCCAGGCGGCATTCTGAGTGACCGGAGCTGCGAAGAGGACGTTCTCCAGGCCCTCAGCAGCAGCAGTAAAGCCGCGAAGCGTGGGCCTTGTCCGGGAAGCCGGCGAGGCCTACCTTGGGGACAACACTTAGATTCCCAGAGGCGGCCACAGTGAGTTAGAGGGCCTTGTCCTTTAGGCTTCCCTCTTAACTTTTGGCGGGATCGATGGGCTCTCCCTTGGCCGGCTGGCCCCCGCCCTCATCAACCTTCCTCGATCCACGCCTGGCTACCTGTCCCTACTGTGTCCTGTAGGCCAGTATGGCAGACAAAGTTTTGGGGGCACAAGATATGCAGGCAGGGCCCTCCTCAAAGCAGAGCAGGCTAGATTTCCCCCCCAACAGGAGCAAGGAAAGCAAGGGCGGCTCTAGGAGGGCACTGACAAGCCCAAGGAGGGGCCCCGCAGACATAAGACCCCACAATCCCACAGGCATGATAGGTTTCCCCATCATGTGGAGCCATTGCCAGAGCAAAACCCAGGCCAGGAGGGGGAAGGGGAACCTGGCTCCCCTCAAGGGGACAGGTCACCTCTATCGGTTGGGGAAATATCTATGGAATCTTCCCCTGATGCCTCCTGGGGGACCCCGACTCTCAGGGAGGAGTTGGAACCCTTTCAGGGCATACTCCCTGAGGAGGAGAGTAACAACTTAAAGGGGAGCAGGAGGCATTCTGCCCCATCTACATTCCGCCCCAGGGAGGACAAGGGCCCTGCTCTGTCAGCTGAGATGAGGAAAGTGATTGCTCAGGCCATCTCTCAGGGCATCGCCGAGGGCATAAAGCAAAAGGAGGCCCAGGTTTCTGGCACGCCCAAGCCTAGGCCCCGCACAACATAGGCAAGGGACCAGGCTCCACCCTCCCCAGGCACCTCAGTGGCTACTGAGGAGTCGGGGTGGGAAGAAGGAGAGATTGATGACTTTGAGTTATCAGAGGACAAAGATCTCCCTCCAGATAAACCAGCCTTCACGGGGTTGTTTAAACCCTCTCTATTCAAATCTATTCTCCACAAAGCCAAGGCGGCCACCGATTTGGGTTCCAACCCGAAGGGGGCTGTGGTCCCCCTACCGTCCACTAAGGACCATAAGGAAGGCTTGTTTAAAGAACCTGCTCCTACCGTTGATCTAATTCCAGTTCCGGAATTGTTCATGGACGTAGTCCAAAGGCAGTGGGTCCAGCCAGGTACCCTCACCAATCCCAGCGGTGGGGATAAGTCTCTCTACGCGGTGGAAAGTAAGATGGAGGAGGTGCTAAAATTGCCAGAGGTGGATGCTCCGGTGGTCTCATTGACTTCCAATTCGAACTTACCAGCTGACCTTCTGGAAGGTCTCAAGGCCGAAGACAAGAGATCCAAGAAGGCATGTCACAAAACACACCAGGCGGCTGCCTGGGCCATCAGGGCATCCACCTCTGCCTCTTTTTTCACTAAGGCATCACTCCTATGGCTATGCCAGCTGAGATCTCAGTGGAAACATGATATCAATAAAATAATTACCGCAGTTGAATACTCAGCGGATGCCTCTTTAAACACGGCAAAGTTTGCGTCCAGGGCACTGGCATCCAATGTCACATCCTGTCGCCTGCTGTGGCTGCGCCACTGGCAGGCGGACAGGAAGGCCAAGTGGAAGCTAGCTTCCGCCCCCTTCAAGGGGGACAGCTTTTTGGGGAGGCCCTGGACAAGTTTTCATTGAAACAAAAGACAAACGAAAAATGCTCCCGGCCACCCTAAGGAAAAATGAGCGCAAAGGATCAGGTTCCTTTAGGAAGCAGTCCTTTAGAGTGCAGGAGACCACCCAGGCTTCCAGCTCCACTTCTTACCAGAGGCCCTACCCACAGGCAGGGGATAGGGGCCAGGACAGAAACTCTTACGGGTCAAGGGGGAGGCAACAACAACAGCATTCCTTTCGAAAGCCCTTTCGAGGCGATGCCATTTCCCGCCAGTTCTGCAGAGGGAAGTGGCCATCAAAGGATCCCTCCCATAGGGGGTCGACTACAGTTATACTCTGACAGGTGGGAGGAGATCACATCAGACACCTGGGTCCTCAACACGATCAGGAGGGGCCTAGTGTTGGAGTTTCTATCCTTTCCCCAACGGAAGTTCATCCGTTGCCTGACTCCCAAGAACTCCCAAAAGAGGGACCTCATGCAGAAGGAGATCCTCCATCTGCTCAACATAAGGGCCATAGAACCCGTTCCGAAGGACCAGGAAAGGCAGGGGTTTTACTCCATCCTTTTCCTGGTCCCGAAGAACTCAGGAGGGTGGAGGGCCATCTTGGATCTAAAGTGCTTAAATCAACATCTGGCCTACAAACGATTCAAGATGCAGTCCCTCCACTCCATCTTAGAATGCACAAGACAGGGAGACCTGCTCACATCAATAGATTTGAGGGAGGCCTACCTGCACTTCCCCATTCACGCTGCTCACAGAAGGTTCCTGAGGTTCCACTACGACGGGAGGCATTACCAGTACAGGGCTCTCCCCTTCGGCCTCTCGTCCGCATCCAGGACCTTCACAAAGATACTGGCGGTGGTGGCAGCCCACCTTCGGAACCGTCCGATTCGTCTAGAATGCTATCTAGACGACATCATCATTCACTCCTCCAGCCATGGCGAGGCCTGAAGGGATGTTCGGGTGACCATACGGGCCCTACAACACCATGGTTTCTCAGTGAACCGAGAGAAGAGCCACCTAGAACCAACCACTCGCATCCAACATCTCGGCGCCATCATAGATTCCAACTCCTGCCAGGTATTCCTGTCCCCAGACAGGTTGAAAAATCTTCAAAGCAGACTTCGTCTATGCAGAATGTCCAGATCAGTGCCGATCATACAACTTTCCCAACTCCTAATCATCATGATATCTTGCCTGAAGGTGGTTCCCTGGGCACGTCTCCATGCCAGGGAACTACAGTGGTTCCTCCTGCAATGCAGAGGGCAAGGGCCAGCAACTCACCGTGGCGAGTCAAGTTACTGCCGGTGGTGATCCGCTCCCTAGTTTGGTGGAGAACAGCGGCGGTTCAAAAAGTGTGCCTCTTCAAGGAACCCGAAAGACTGATTGTGACAACCGATGCCAGCCTACAGGGATGGGGCGTGCACTGCCAGGGCCGGCTCGCTCAAGGCAAATGGACACAGAGGGAGGCAGCCCACAGCATAAACTGGCTAGAGCTGAGGGCGGCCCGCCTCGCCCTACGTCAGTTCATTTCTCAGATTGTGGGCCTTCATGTACTGTTACTAACAGACAATGTAGCAACAAAGGCCCACATAAACAGGCAAGGCGGCACTCACTCCAGGAGTCTCATGCGAGAGGCGGAATCCCTGGGCAGATGGGCGGAGCGACATCTGGCATCCATAAGAGCGGACCACATATCGGGGACCAGCAACCAGGAGGCAGATTGGCTGAGTCGACAGACGATCGACCATTCCGAGTGGCGACTGCATCCGGACCTCTTCAATAAGATCATGAGGAGATTCGGCAAACCGCAAATAGACCTTTTTGCCACTCACACCAACACACATGTGCCCCGCTTCTTTTCTCATTACCACTCACTTCTGGCGGAGGGGACGGATGCGCTGAGGAGCAAATGGCCCTCGGGACTTCTGTATGCATTTCCTCCCCTCCCGCTCATCCCACATGTAGTAGCCAAGCTGCTAATAGAAAAGGCCGAAGTAATCCTTGTAGCACCTCACTGGCCCAGGAGGTCCTGGTACGCCAACCTTGTCAGTCTCTCCATTCAAACACCGTGGAGGATTCCTCAGGAGCAAATATCCCTCAGCCAAGGGTCCATCTGTCATCCGGATCCCCAGTGGCTACAACTAGCCGTCTGGCACTTGAGGGGGAACTCTTGAGGAAACAGAAGCTCTCGGACAAGGTCATCAAGACTATTCAGGCATCCAGGCGGCCTTCCACTACTACGATATATGAGGCCACGTGGGCCACATTTTCGTACTGGTATCATAAAAGTGGTGTAAGAGACGTCTCGGTCCTGCACTTACTTGATTTCCTCCAAGAGGGTCTGGACAAAGGACTGGCACCCAACACACTCTGACGACAGGTGGCAGTCCTGTCCACCATCCTCACTTGCTATTCGTCTAGACCTTTGAGTCAGCACCGAACAGGTCAAGAGTTTCCTGAGGAGCGCGGTGAACGTCCGCCCTCAGGTGGTTCATCGTTACCCGTCCTGGAACCTGCCGTTCATCCTGAAGGCTCTGACGGGATCACCCTTTGAACCTATATAGAAGGCAAGTCTCCATCACTTGACTCTTAAGACTGCCTTTCTAATAGCCATCACCTCGGCGCGCAGGATTTCGGAGTTAGCTGCGCTGTCCGTGAGGGAGGACCTATGCATTGTACATACCGATAGGGTCATAATGAGACTTGACCCGACGTTCATCCCTAAGGTCAACACTCACTTCCACAGATCCCAGGAGGTGATTCTTCCCAACTTTTGCCCTAATCCCGTTCATCCAAAAGAAAAACTTTGGATAAGCTGGATATAAGGAGGGCGGTTCATATCTACGTCAAAAGAACCAGGGACTTTCGACGTTACGAATCCTTCTTTGTGTCTTTCCATCCTGGGTCACATGGTCACAAGGTATCCTCCCACACAATTGGGCGTTGGTTGCGGGCCTGCATCAAGCTTGCCTATGAGCATCAGGGCAAGGTGGCACCGTGCCGCGTGACAGCACACTCAACGAGGAGCGCCGGTACCTCAGCAGCGTGGGCGATCTAGGCCTCCATCATTGATATTTGCAGAGCAGCTACGTGGGCGTCACCCACGGCATTTATCAAGAACTACAAAATTGACACCTTTGCCTCAGCCGAAGCCTCTTTTGGAAGATGGATTTTGCAGAAAGTTGTGGAGGCTACGACACCATTATCACTTCATTTTATACATGATGCTCTAAATTTAACTAAATTGACATAATTTTTTATTATAAGCTTTCATTACATCAACCTGTGTCTTTCCAGGAATAGTGCAGTCTTATGTCTCTTGCCATTTGTGGCATTAGTATTCTGGTTATTTCCTTGTAAGTTTTGTATGTACTTCTCTTCGCGATGTATTGCTTATTGCATGTCTTGTATAAACTTGAAACCCTCCATCTGCTTCTTTGATCAGCTTATCTTTGGTTATCACTAGTGCTTCTGACAAAATTTCTCTCCTTAGTTCCATCAATTCTTCTCTCTTTTCTTCTTCTATACTTTGAGATCTGGGGTAGAGCTCCAGTCCACCTATCTCCCCTTTCCATATTCCACTCTTTCCATTTCCAACCACGCTCAGTTTACTGTCAGTATGAACAATTTTCTTGCCTCTTTGTTTATTTTTTCCTTCAGTTTTTAGAACTCTGACTTTCTTCATTTGATGAACATCCTCAATTTTTCCATCACATTTTGCTGTTCTAAGATCTATGTTCTCCAATCTCTTCTCAATTCTCTGTTACTTCTAATAGTTTTTGAATTTCAAACATAATCTTTTGCAATGTTAAAGTTTCTTTTTCATGTTGCACCATTCTTCCAACTTGTAAACACTGCCATTCTGGCATTCAAAACTTTTTATTAAATTTAAAGCAAGTTCATTTATAATCTTTCAAGACAAAGCTTTGTTTTCACTCCACTCCAGCTGCCAATGAAGCTCCTAAGAAGCACCTGTATAAACAACCTGTGCTCTTCTCACTATCACTCTCTGTAAACAAGCTGAGGAACCTTGAAATGCAAAATCAAATGATCAAAGAGAAAAAAGAATAGACAATATTTCCAAGCCTCCAGCCTCCAAGTGGCAGTGTTACTTCCTTTCCCACTGTTATTACAGCCCTCTTTGTATTCCTTTTATATCTTCTTTATATTCCAGGCTTAAAGAAAACAAAATTCTTAAATGGAGCAAAAGAAAAAAAAAACATCCAATCCAGCATTATAAAAATAAGGAAAAGATTGTAATCCATAGATATAAAAAAAGAATATAAAAAGTAGTAGAAGAAAAACTAATCCGAGGATTCTGCTTCCGGTTGTTGAGAGCGACAGACTTGTTTGTCCGCCCTGCGCTTTCTTGGTGGGCTCCCCTCGGCTGGGGGGGGCACAGGGTGCCTTGAAGGGGCGCCCTGCCTTATGGGCTGCTTGCTGGGGGTCCCCTGGATCGGCAGCGGCCGCGGGGGGGCTCCTGGCATTGCCCCAGGAGCCGAGAAGTGAAAGGAGGTGCACGATGGAGCTTTCACGCTCCCGTGTGCTTTCGTGTCGAGGCAGCTGGATGATCTTGACAATTTGAAGGCTACAGCTGCAGTGTGGTGAGATGGGAACCCTCCCTGATTCTCCCTTTGATATTTAAATGAAAGATTGTCAGCTTTCTAAAAGACTTTCAATCCCCTCCTGGAAGTGTGATTGGAGGGAGGGGGACTTCCCCCCCTCGGAAAAGCGGCTTTGGACTTATCTCCTCTCACGGAGGAGAGAGAGAGAGTTTTAAAAGGAATCACACTCGTTATAAGCAAGCAAATGAATGTTTTATTGCAATTGTGAAAGAAAAGTGAATGATCTGACTTCTTTAAAAACTTTTGGCTTGTTGCTTTCTGATCCCTGGTGTTGGCGAAGCAAGATGGCACACTTCCGTTGTCTTTATGCTCTTTGAAATTTGACTCCGCCTATAAAAATTGCTGGCATTGTACTTTTGCCTCCATGACTCTCAGAAATATCTCTTGCTACATAGTATCTTGGACTTGAATAACTGATTTAATTGACTGGATTTGAATTATAGAAATGGTCTCTATTCGTGTCTGGACTGCCTGCCTCGTGGTCTCTCTTGGTTGTGTCCTTCCACAGTCGCCATCTCATTGTATGGACATAGACACCTCTGAGTTCTTTTTTTTTATAATGGCTCCGAAAAGACCACCACCTGGGAAACCAGGCTTTGCTGGTTCTGCTCCAGCAACTTCAACATCCAGTCCAATCGGACCACAGTCACTAACATCGCTTCTACAACCTAAAGCCCCTGAGGAGGAATCAACCCATCAGCTGCTTCAAAAGATCTTAAAGGGGCAGGATGAACTGAAAAGCCAATTGAGAGAAATGAATGAACAGCTCAGAGAATCAAAACCAAACAGCACAAAACAAACAGAGACTGGAAGTTCTGGATGAGGGGACGACTGAAATGAGGGGGGAGGTGAGGGGGGTCCAGAGAGGAAATTTAGAACTTGAGAACCACATGATAAAAATGGAATTTGAAAGGATGTCTTTTTTCCTTAGATTTCAAAACGTAATTGAGACTGACAATGAAGACTTGAGGGAGATCATGACAAAAATGTTAGCTGAATATATTAAAAAAGACAAACAGCAGTTAGGATGGGATATTGACCTGGTTTATAGAGTTAATTCAACTTATGCTAGAACACACAATGTTCCAAGAGAGGTTCACATTAAATTTCTTAGAAAGGCTACAAGAGATGAGATTCTGGGGGCACAAAGGGGGCAAATGTTAAAATACAAGGACAGAGAGATAGCCATCCTGAAACAAATCCCGAAGAAAGTAAGAGATAAAAGAAAAAATATGCACTATTAGCAAAAAAAATATTTGATAAAGGATTCTGGTTCCGGTGGCTTCTGCCAGAAGGTATGCTGATATTCTGGGAGGGCAGTAGAGTTAGAATTAATACAACTATGGAGGCGGAGGCCTTCATGGAAAAAACCAAAGCCCTCCTAGATAAAGCGGATGACACCACACAAGATATGGGAGGTGCCGAGGCTTTGCTGGCAGGCGGGGGGGAGGAGGCAACAATGAGAAAACTCAGATCACAGAAGTAAGTTAGAAAAATAGTGCAATTGCTGATATAAGGAATCTTTTTGTTTGACACAAAATAAATGATTGAAACTATTGAAAGATACAATGTAAAAATAAGCTGTCAAAATCTAGTTAAGCAATAACATCTTGTTTACCATTATGTAAAAGTTATGAGAATTGGGGGGAACACCATTTCCTGCATGATGTAGCTGTCAAAATTTGTAACCATACCCATCACCCTTTTCCTTAAAATTTTGTAAAACTAATAAAAAAAAAAATTCAAAAAAAAGAAGAAAAAGAAAAACTAATCCGTTCAATTTAAAGAATAGGAACCATTTGCAAAAGTTCCATCCGTAAAAGAAAATTAAAAAGAAAAGGATAACCCACTCTCTAATGTAGCTTAATTTCGCCACTTGTTCTCTTCTGTTTTCAAATGTAATTTAGCTTTAATTTTTTTGGGGGGTAGTCTCTTTTATAATAATAAGATTTCCTCATCAGATGAACACACTTTCTCTTTCCATTTTCCTCCCGTTCTGGAGCTGTCTCAACTTCCGCAGCTTCAATGGCTATGCTTCTATTGCCGGCAAAGACATTCTCCTGGATCAATCAGGGACTTTGCGGTGTCCCTGAGATCAGCAGGATGTACTCTTCCCTATCACTGCCTTTTCGGGATGGTTTAGGTCCAAAAGGACCGTCCAGTGGCAAAAGTATCTACTGGATCTTGGAGCTCCAAGGTTGCATGCCGTGTCGTTGCGATATCAGCTCCTCCTCCCCAGAAATATTTTTATTTTTCAGAAGTCTACAAATGTTTTGGAAATATGCATGAGGCTGTTCAAGCCTAGTATTTTTTCAGTATCTCACTCGTTTTTCTTTTCTTTTTTATTAAAAGTTTTAATAAATTTTATAAATATTACCCCTTTCCCTTCCCTCCCTCCAACCCTCCGTCCCCCCAACCTCCCAGAGCAAAATACAGGGTATAAACATTTAACAATCATACGCTAACATAAGCTAACTGATTTTAACATCCTACCTCCTTTTGTGCTTTAATTCCCCTTTTGTTAAGCTAACTTTAGGTAAATTGTAACATTCCTTGTGCCTTCACTCATAAGGTAATTGAAATTTTTTAGTCCGATATTTATTTTGAATATAGTCAATCCATCTTCTCCATTCCAACTTATATTTCTCATCTGAATGGTCCTTCAAATATGCTGTAATTTTGGCCATCTCTGCTAGATTTACTATTTTTAGCGTCCATTCTTGAATAGTAGGCAATTCTTCCCTCTTCCAGTACTGCGCCACCAACAATCTTGCTGCCATCGTTAAGTTCAAAATCAAATTAGTCTCTATAACTGTACAGTCTGTAATTATACCTAACAAAAACAACTGAGGGGTGAACTTTATCCTTTTTTAAGTATATTTTGAATAACCCACCATATTTTTATCCAAAATGCTTTGACTTTTTTGCAAGTCCACCATATATGGTAGTACGTAGCCTCAGCACAATCACATCTCCAACATTTAGGTTGTAAATTCGGATACATACAAGATAAGTTTTTGGGATCTAAATGCCATCTATACAACATCTTATAAAAATTCTCTCTCAAATTCTGAGCTTGCGTGAATTTTACATTTCTTACCCAAATCTTTTCCCATGTTTCCATCATTATTGGCTCTTTAAAATTTTGTGCCCATTTTATCATACAGTCTTTAACTAACTGATTCAGAATCTATTTCTATCAGTATATTATACAACCTTTTTATGTGCATTTGACTCTGGTCCCTAATTTGTTTTACCGAACTATCTTCATTTTGTGTGATACCAATTGTCTGATCTTTTTTCCATCTAGCTTGTAACTGTCCATACTGGAACCAGGTTTGAATTACCCTTTCCTCTCTTAATACGTCCAAAGGCTTTAACTGTAGTACACTTCTCTCTATATTAAGAAGTTCTCTATATGTAAATTACATCCTGTTTTCCTTCTATACTTATATTCTCTATCACATGTCTGGGTACTCCCCACATAGGTATCTTATCATTTAACCTATATTGGTATTTTTTCCAGACACACAATAGGGCATTCCTTAATATATGGCTTTTAAAAATCTTATCCACCTTCTTATCATATATTAAATAAGCGTGCCAACCATATACCAAATCATATCCCTCAATATTCAGTATTCTATCCTCTGTTAGATTAATCCAATCACTAATTGTTGATAAAACTACTGCTTCATAGTATAATTTTAAATTGGGCATTTTCAAACCTCCTCTTTCCCGTATATCTTGCATTATTTTAAGTTTTACTCTTGGTTTCTTCCCCGCCCAGACAAAGTTATTAATACCTTTCTGCCATTCTTCCAAATTTGCATCTTTTTAAAGTATTGGTATCATTTGAAAGAGAAATAGAAACTTAGGCAAAACATTCATTTTTACTGCTTCCCAACAATGACAATTGTAGTTTTTTTCCATTTATTCATCTCTAACTGTATTTTATGCCATAATGGTTCATAATTATACTTATATAATTTCCCATTTGAGGTTGTAATGTAAACTCCTAAATATTTAACCTTTTCTACTATCTCGCATCCTGTTACTCTTTCTAGTTCTTCTTTTTGATTTGTGGTCATATTTTTAACTATCATCTTTGTTTTTCCTAGATTTATTTTGAACCCAGATACTTGACCATATTGATTAATTATGTTCATTAAACCTATAGCTGATTTCCCCAGTTGGATTAAAGTTACAACCAGGTCATCCGCAAATGCTCGTACTCTATATTCATAATGCCTAATCTTAATTCCCTGTAGGTCATCTGACCCACGTATTCTATTCAACAATAACTCCAAGGTTAAGATAAACAATAATGGAGACAGGGAACACCCCTGTCTTGTTCCTTTTTCAATTTTGAAGGATTCTGTTAAACTACCATTAACTATAATTTGTGCTGTCTGTTTCTGGTATATTGCCTTGATAGATTGTGTGAAATACTCTCCAAAATGCATCTTTTGTATTATTTTTATTAGAAATTCCCAATTCACTCGATCAAATGCTTTCTCCGCATCTAAGAATAAAAGCGTTGCGGGGACTTGGTTGTTCTTCCCCAAATATTCCAACATATTAACAATTTGTCTTACATTACTTTTCATTTGTCTCCCCTGTATAAAACCAGATTGATCATTATGAATCGTTTGTTGTATAATTGACATCAACCTATTTGCTAATATTTTAGCAAAGATTTTATAATCTGTATTAAGTAATGAAATAGGTCTATAGTTTTTTGGCTGAGTGTGGTCCTGATCTTCTTTTGGAATCAGGGAAATAAAGGCTGTTCTCCAAGATGGCGGTACCCTTCCTTCCATTTGAATTTTATTAAATAATTCCTTAAGAGGATCTACCATTTCTAATTGTAACTTTTTTTAATAAACCACTGTCAATCCATCTGTACCTGGGGCCTTCCCAATTTTTAATTGTTTAATTGCCAGGAGAATTTCCTCCGTGGTTACAAGTTTATTCAGTCTTTCCGTTTGTTCATCTGTAACTATAGGTATTTTCTCTTTCTCCAGATATCTATCTATATCTAAACCTTGTATTTTATCACCAGCGTACAATCTAGTATAATATTCCGAGAATGCCTTTTTAATCATATCCTGTTGATAAACTTCTTTGCCTTTGTATTCTACTTTCTCTATAGTATGATATTTTGTTTTTTCCTTAACATGTATGCTAGCCATCTACCTGGTTTATTCATTTGATAAGCAAAAACAATTTTTCTACTTTATTAAATCCCAAAATATAATACATTAAAACTTCTTCAAGACAATAAAAGATTTCTACAGGGTGTAAATTCTAATTATCAACTTTCTTAAGTTATCTGTATGCCTCATGGGCGCACTTTGTTCCTCACAGAGGAAGAAAAAAACAGCTACCAGATCTTTTCATGGACATCATGGTAGGCTGTAAAATTATGAGGCAGTTGTCCTACTTCCCTATAAAAGCAATCCTAATGCAATGATAAAGATATATCCCTTTTCAGCTGTTAAGTATTATTTATATTGCTGATAGAAAATCTAATCAGTTTGGAAAGGTATTGTGCTTTTTCTCCATAGTGAGGAGAGGAATATCCAGGATGGGTTGACCTTGTCCTCTCATTGATTGGACTGAGTCAGATAAGCTCTTTGGGACATGCCCTGGTCACCAGGTACTGCCCAGTTATCAACTCAGTCCACTCACTGGACGGTTGACCATTCTGGATCTCCAGCAATTTACTAGAGATTAAGGAAAAAAGACTTGGATCCACGAATTTTGCCTCCCAGCACTGCGCTATAGCCTCCTATCTTCAGAAAAGGACTGCCAGAAGCCCTCTGGGGCAGCACGCTGCCCTGGCCACTGAGTGAGACCGGAGTCACTCAGTGAGGACCTTTGCCGGGCAAGAAGGGAAGAGGGCACAAGCCTCCTGGAGGCAAGCCCTGCCGCGGAGGCTCTACAAGCGCAGGAGCGCTCCGCGGTGAACTGCGGCTTTTCCAAGCGCCACAGAGCACCTGCGCTGCCTCCACGTGGCCAGACGATCGCAGGGGAGCCAAAGAGGAAATCCCTGGCCACAGCGGCGTTGGAAGGAGGCAGGAGGCGAGGAATTCAGCAGCAAGGGCGCGCGACAGCTCCTGGGAGCCTCAGCAGCTTGGTGAGCACTTTAAAAAGTCACACCCTTTCTTTCAAGCTGCGCGGCACCCTTTTGAAGCCGGGAGGATCCACATGATCCAAGATGGTGGCCCCCAGCAGCTCCGAGGAAGAAGGGATCCAGGCAGCTGCAAATCCGGCCAGCAGCCCCACCGGAGGGGCAGAGGAGTATCTACCCAGGTCAGTGGCTTTCCCAGAGACTGCCCGAGGGGGTGGGGGAGGAAAGGCTAAATCCAAAAGGAAGCACCTCCCCCAGGGCAGATCCAAAGGAAGGGGGGGGTTTACAAGCCTTCCAAGCCTCCTTCCAAGTACAAGAGGCAAAGGCATAAGACCTTGTAGAGGCTCTGCAAGAAGGCAAGCAGTAATAAGTCTACCCCAGGCCTGGGCACAGGGGGGAAGACTCCAGGGACTCCCTCTCCCTGTGGAACCATAGGGGAGAACCCAGCCTATAGACACCTCAGGCCTTTGGGGCTCTGCTGAGGGGGGGCAATCCCCCCTACTCTGCAGTGGGGGCAGCCCTGCCCACAAGACTACCAGGCTTGGGTGTTCCCCCTGTTCAGAGGGGCATGGGCTCCAGCCAGCTCCCCCCACAGTGGCACCCAATTTTCAAGAGCTGATGATGAGGGCCTTCCAACAATGCATGGCAGCGGCATTCCAACAGCCACAGGGGTCCTTCCCTTCCCCCCCCAGGGTTCCTGACTACCTGGATGCCCAGGAGGAAGACTTTGCCAGTTCCTCAGCCTCATCCCAAGAGGACAGCGACCTGAAAAGCGAGGAGGGTGAGATCAGAGAAAACAAGCTATCTGAGGACGAAGGCATGCCTCCGAACCCTAGACGCTCCTACTCCCGGGGTCAAGACTCTGGGTCTTTCTTTCGGGATCAGGCTTCCTTCAGGGGATCAGATGCGGGGTACTCAGGGAACAGACAGTAGCAGGGAGGATTCTCTACTAGGCAGAGATACTCAGGCAGGCAACAGAGAGGCAGGCAGCAGAAGCGGCCCTTTTGAGGGGGCAGAGGAGGCAGGGGGGGCGCTCCTTCCGCAAAAACTAAATCTAGGCCCAGCTCTCCACCCATTGGGGGGCGCTTGGTGTACTTCGCCAACCACTGGGACCTTTCCTCCTCTGATAAATTGGTGCAGAACACCATCAGGCATGGCCTTTTGCTCGAGTTCCTAAGGGGGGCTTCCAACCTCAAACCGCCCACGGTACACAGGTACCCGTTCTGGGACTTACACAGGGTTTTGAACGCTCTGACAGGCGCTCCGTTTGAGCCTTTACGAACGGTTTCTCTTAAGTTCCTGACTCTTAAGGTGGCCTTCCTCGTGGCCATCACCTCCGCCAGGAGATATCCGAACCGAAGTGCTGTCCACCAGGAGGATCTCTGCGTGTTCCACCAGGACAAAGTGGTGTTGTAGTTGGATCCGTCCTTCACCCCCAAGGTGTGCACCTGCTTCCATCGAGCACAGGAGCTGATCTTGCCCAACTTCTGTCCAGACCCTTCTCACCCGTTAGAGAAGAAGTGGCACACTCTGGACGTAAGGAGGGCTCTGAGGATCTACCTCAGGAGAACCAGGCCAAGCAGGAAATCCGAAGCCCTGTTTGTCTCCTTCCAGCCAGGGACTCTGGGAAACAAGGTAACCTCCACCACCATAGGCAGGTGGTTGCGAACCTGTGTTGCCACTGCCTATCAGTCACAGGGCCTGCCTATGCCAGGTCATATCACAGCTCATTCTACGCAGAGCGCAGCCACTTCCACGGCCTGGGCCACGCAGGCCTCCTTGGCCGAAATCTGCAGTGCAGCCATGTGAGCTTCCCCCTCATCCTTCGTAAGGAACTATAAATTGGACTCCTTTGCCTCGGCAGAGGCCTCTTTCGGCCACAAGGTATTACAGGCGGTCCACAGGGCAGGGGCCACGCCTCACCAGGCATGACTTGGGGGCATGTTGCCTCAGGGGTCTCCCTCCCTAGGATGTGTAGGCTTTGGTACGTCCCAGTCTGGATACCCCCCCTCACTATGGAGAAAGGGCATTGGTACTTACCCAATACGCCTCTTCTCATAGTGGGGGAGGAGTATCCAGCCCCTCCCTGACAGTGTTATGTTGATAAGTATTATGTTGGTTATTTACAAGGTTATGTTGATGTTTAAACCAATAAAAGCTAATAACTGGAATAAGACTCTGGAGTGAATGGTGCAACGAGTTGGATAGAGTTCTTCGCCGATAACTGGGTAGTACCTGGTGAGCAAGGGGTGTGCCTAAAGGGCTTATCTGACTCAGTCCAATCAATGGGAGGACAAGGTTAACCCAGTCTGGATACTCCCCCCCACTATGAGAAGAGGCGTATCAGGTAAGTACCAGCGTCTTTTCTGTACTGGTCTTGAAGATGTACTTATCATATGCTAAAGCGTATAGTCCAGTGCTGGCTAACCTTTTTGGTACTGAGTGGCCAAAGTGTGCGTGCTAACCCAAAGATGCAATACAAGTGCCCCTGTGCATGTGCCCCACCCCTGCACATTCCCACTGCTCCCTGTGCATGCGCCCCACCCCCAAGCATACATGCATGTCATCTGCGCATGCACCCCTCCCCCTCCCCCATTTTTGGCTTCCAGGTTGGTGCAGGAGGATTTCCAGGCCCAAAATGGGGCATGGGGGAGGTGCATGTAGCCCCCCTGTGCCCTGTTTTGGCTTCCAACTTGATGCAGGAAGCCTTCGAGGCCCAAAATGGGGGTGCACATGTGCACAAAACCCCCAAAATGCAATACGAGCACCCCATGCATGCACACGTCCATCCCCCACCTGCTCTCCCCCTGCGCATTCGCAGCAGAGACCCAAAAACCAGCTGGCTGGTGGGAGGCGCATGCATGGGACAGCTGAGTTGGGCTAATGGCTGGCAGGCCTGCAGAGAGGTTCTGCATTCCACCTGTGGCACATGTGCCATAGGTTTGCCATCATGGGTATAATCTTTGGATAACTTCATCAGTTTGTTTTTATCTATTTTTCTTGACCTATGTGCACTGTGAACATAGCAGAGTCCAATATCGTTTATACATACATTCCATTCATTTTAAAACAGATTAGCTATTTTGGCCAATTATAAGAAATTCAAAATAATAATGGGTCACAGCTTTGCATAGAACCAGTTAAAAAATGGAAAATATGTTGGCCACTCCCAGAGGTTCCTCAGGTCGGTGCTAATTTTGGGAATTCTTCTAAAAATTATCTACCATCTAATACATGATATGCAACAAATTTACACAATCCAATTTAATGCTTTTTGTTACACCATAACATGTATGGACATTTTGCATGAACCTTTTAAAAAGATTGTCTTTAAAAAAGACAATCTTTAAAAAAGATTGTCGTTACTTTGCAGTCTGGCCACCAGTAAACAAAGATACAGCTTTGTCATGGATGATTCCTGCAAGCAAATAAACATAATGCCATTTTAATTTCAAGCCCCATTAGTAACAGACAGCAGGAACAAAATAGTACACCATTTCTGTAAAGACCCTGTGAAATCACAGAAATCTCTATCCAGTAGTTCATTTATAATCAGTGGCTTGCAATCCAGGTTTGATTGTTCCTTTCACGCCCTCAGTTCCTATAGACATAGACATACATTGGCTGTATATATGCCTACACCAAAGTTTTCTTTTTATAGCTTTACGTTTCTACCTAGAGTTCTAAATATCGTTGACTTGTGTCTGGCATTTTAATTTCACTGTGTAGCTGCTGGCTATGCTATGTGAGATGCTGGATAGTGGTGCTGAATCAATCTGTTAGTTAAAACATGAAAGCAAGTAATTT
>JAKRSK010004628.1:0-13735 GCA_029891615.1 Natrix natrix natrix | reverse complement strand
GAGCATTTTTAAAGGCTTTTAAAGTAGTACAAGCTGGCAGCTGCTTTTCAAGCCAGCAGCAGCCCCTCCCCTACTCATACACCGGCCTTGGATCACGTGGCTGCACTGGTGAGATCACCCCTCAGCCAGCTGGTCTTCCACTGCACCCTTCAGCCTCACCTTCAGCAGCAGCGGTGCGATCAGAAGTGCAGCTCAACCGGCGAAATAACTAAGCAGAGGTTCAGCTGGAGTGGATGCTCGTTGGAAGATAAGGTCAACGAGGGGCGGGACTGAATCCCATCACTCCGCGGGCCGGATACTTTGCATTGGTGGGCTGTATCCGGCCCGCATGCCGTAGTTTGAGGATCGATGGTACAGAGTCTTCTGCTTTAGCAGGGGGTTGGCATAGAAGAACTCCAAGATCCCTTCCAACATTATTCTGTAATGTACTTTTTCGGATCTCTAGCAGATTTTTGGAGCCTCGGAGAAACATTATGAAATGCAAGCCTTCCCTACAGTCATCACCTTCTGTGTCACATGGATTTTCTTGTGTGCAGCAAGGGAGGAATATTGTGAGAAGCATCGTCCACACTCTGGACATTTGAAAGGTTTCTCCCCAATGTGTAAACTTACATGATTGATAAGTTTAGACCTAGTACTAAAATCTTTCCCACAATCCGGACACTCATATGGTTTCTCCCCTGTGTGAGTCCTCTGGTGTATCACCAGGGCATAATTCTGATTGAAACTTTTCCCACAGTCCAGACACTTATATGGTTTCTCCCCTGTATGAGTCCTCTGGTGTATCACCAGGCTGGAATTCCAACAGAATTTTTTCCCACAATCCAGACACTCATACGGTTTCTCTCCTGTGTGAATCCTTCGATGTATAACCAGCTCAGAATTCCAAGTAAAGTTTTTTCCGCAATCCGGGCACTCATATGGTTTTTCCCCTGCGTGAGTCCTATGGTGTAATTCCAGCTTGGAATTCTCACTGAAACTTTTCCCACAGTCTGGACACATGTATGGTTTCTCCGCAGTGTGAGTCCTCTTGTGTATCACCAAGCTGGAACTGCAACTGAAACTTTTCCCACAGTCTGGACACATGTATGGTTTCTCCGCAGTGTGAGTCCTCTTGTGTATCACCAGGCTGGAACTGCGACTGAAACTTTTGCCACAGTCTGTACACTCGTATGGTTTCTCTCCTGTGTGTGTTCTTTGATGTACCACCAGATCGGAATTCTGACTGAATCTTTTCCCACAATCCAGACATTCATACGGTTTCTGCCCAGTGTGAGTCCTATGGTGGCTCACCAGATGGGAATTGTGACTGAATCTTTTCCCACAATCCAGACACTCATATGGTTTCTCTCCTGTGTGCGTCCTCTGATGAACCACCAGATAGGAATTGTGACTGAAACTTTTCCCACAATCCGGGCACTCATACGGTTTCTCCCCAGTGTGAGTCCTACGGTGGCTGACCAGATTGGAATTCTGACTGAATCTTTTCCCACAATCCAAACACTCATATGGTTTCTCTCCTGTGTGAGTCCGCTGGTGTTTCATCAGGCCGGAATAATGACTGAAACTTTTCCCACAGTCTGGACACATGTATGGTTTCTCCGCAGTGTGAGTCCTCTTGTGTATCACCAAGCTGGAACTGCAACTGAAACTTTTCCCACAGTCTGGACACATGTATGGTTTCTCCACAGTGTGAGTCCGCTTGTGTATCACCAGGCTGGAACTGCGACTGAAACTTTTGCCACAGTCTGTACACTCATATGGTTTCTCTCCTGTGTGTGTCCTTTGATGTACCACCAGATCGGAATTCTGACTGAATCTTTTCCCACAATCCAGACACTCATACGGTTTCTCCCCAGTGTGAATCCTATGGTGGCTCACCAGATGGGAATTGTGACTGAATCTTTTCCCACAATCCAAACACTCATATGGTTTCTCTCCTGTGTGCATCCTCTGATGAACCACCAGATAGGAATTGTGACTGAAACTTTTCCCACAAACCGGGCACTCATACGGTTTCTGCCCAGTGTGAGTCCTACGGTGGCTCACCAGATTGGAATTCTGACTGAATCTTTTCCCACAATCCAGACACTCATATGGTTTCTCTCCTGTGTGAGTCCGCTGGTGTTTCATCAGGCCGGAATAATGACTGAAACTTTTCCCACAATCCGGGCACTCATATGGTTTCTCCCCAGTGTGAATCCTATAGTGGCTCACCAGATTGGATTTCTTACTGAATCTTTTCCCACAGTCCGTACACTCATATGGTTTCTCCCCTGTGTGAGTCCTCTGGTGTATCAAAAGGTCGGAATTCCGATAGAAATTTTTCCCACAATTAGGACATTTATACGGTTTCTCTCCTGTGTGGGTCCTTTGATGTGTCACCAGATCGTAATTGTGACTGAAACTTTTCCCACAATCCGGGCACTCATACGGTTTCTCCCCAGTGTGAATCCTATGGTGGCTCACCAGATGGGAATTTTGACTGAACTTTTTCCCACAATCCAGACATTCATACGGTTTCTCTCCTGTGTGCGTCCTCTGATGTTTCACCAGATCGTAATTGTGACTGAAACTTTTCCCACAATCCGGGCACTCATATGGTTTCTCCCCTGTGTGGGTCCTCTGATGTTTCACCAAATTGGAATTCTGACTGAATCTTTTCCCACAATCCAGACACTCATACGGTTTCTCCCCTGTGTGGGTCCTCTGGTGTATCCTTAGGGTGGCCTGATTTCTGAAGCTTTTGCCACAGTGATGGCACTGGGCAGACTTTCCTCCAGTTTGGATCCTCTTATGCATAATCAGCTATGATCTGAAATTTTTGCAGGGGTGTTTCCATCACTTACATATTTGGATTCTCAAGATCCGAAATATTTGTGATCCCTTCTTCGATGGTGCTTTTATTCCAGTTACTCTTTCTTCCTTCATATGATAAGGCTTGCATGTGACTGTCTGTGCTATGGGCCTATCCAAGTGACCTCTTCTATTCTGGATTTCCAGATAATTTGGGATTTGGAAATGATCCTGACCTTGACCTTTTCATGGAGTGTTTCAGTGAGTTTCACAGACTCAATTATTTCCAGCTGAAAATTCTCTTTCTGTTATTCTCTCTTTTGTCTCTCCCCTGTCTTGGGGAGGAGAAGAATTTTGTGGTTTTCTGGAGGAAGTGGGGAAAAAACTTTGATTGCTGGCCGGATTTGTTTTCCTTTTTAATGGTGCTTCTGATTCTCACTTGCTCAGGATGGTCTTCTGGACATCCTCTTCATCTAAAAAATTCACAGAAAGTGGTGAGTTTAATTATTGTATATATAAGGCTGCATAACATGTGAAAACAGCAAGAATACTGTATTTCTCAGAGTATAAGACGCACCTTCCCCACCAAAAGTGTGAAAATCGGGGTGCGTCGTATACACTTTTTGGCCTCTGATACCCCATCCCCGCACATCCCGTTTTTCACAAAAATGGACATGCAGAGGGTTTTGGAGGCATTTTTTGCCCATTTTTGCCCCCCCCCCCCAGCAGCACTCTACAAGCCTCCCAAAGCTTATGCATGCCCTATGTATCTGCATAATTTAAAGCAGCAGTTTTGTTCATGAAATGCCTCAGTTTCCAAGAAAACAAGATGTACAGAAAAATCACAAGGAGTGGACCCTAAGATGAAGACTTTTTAAATTTCCCAACCAGCTGAAAATTGCAGGCACCAATTTTAAATTTGCAGCACTAGGAGAATAAAAATTGGGGTGGGAAAGTACTGTATTTTTCGGAGTATAAGCGCACCAAGATTTTGAAGAGGCAAATTAAAAAAAAAAGATTTTGCACTTTGCAAACCTCCCAAAAATGGGCCCGTTTTTCCCCCAAAAAAAGGGCATGGATAGCCCTTAGGAGGCCTGCAGAGTGCTCCTGGGAGGTGCCCCCCTCCCTCAAAATGAGCAAAAAATGGTATGTTTTTCACAAAAACGGGCCTGTTTTTGTCAAAAAAAGGGCATGCATAGCCTTTAGGAGGCTTATAGAGTGCTCCTGGGGCCCTGGGAGGGGGCAAAATGGAGCAAAAAAACCCCACCCATTTTTTACTCATTTCTGCCCTCCCCAGCCCCCAGGAGCAATTTGCAAGCCTCCTAAAGGCTATGCACGGCCATTCTCCCTAGTGGTGGAGGCAGCATCCAGATTGGGTTAACCTTCATCCAATTATATTGAGGACTGGGTCTTGTAATGTTGTTTAAGCTCCGCCCCTATTGCTAGGTAGATCCCAGCTTCGACTCAGTCCTAAAGCTGAGGGCGGATGCGTTATCGTGTTTCTCCGGTGTTTTGATCACTATTGGTATTGTAAAATTGTTTATTGATAGCTTGCTGAGTGGATTTGTTTAAGGAGAGTTTGGCTCTACCATCAGCCGACCAGCCCAAAGGTCCTAGCGGCCAGGCTTTTGATTGTGTCTCTAAGCCCTCTCAGGCCAAGCAGGCTATCAAAGGGAGCAAAAGTCTCTGCTGCGAACGGAAAATTCGCCTCTCGAGTCAGCAAGTGTGCTTGTTGTGAAAGGATTTGAATTCCTATTGCTCCTGAGTGCCCGCAGAGTCCCCTCGACTTGGGCTGCAGAGTGCTTGGCTGGGGAAAGCTCCGCTGCTCCTTTCAAAGTAGAGCGGCGAACCGCGCGCTGTATTTAAGTAAAAAAAAAAGTTTTTAAAACTGCTAACAGCTGCGGAGCGACCCAGATTGCCGGAATTGCAAGACCGTCGCAGAAGAGCCCGTTGCGAGTCTCGGGCATTGCAAGGAGAGGCTTTGCTGGCAGTTAAAAAGAGCGGGAACGCCATTTTGATTCAAACGGCTGTCAAGGATTCCAAAATGGCGGCCGCCAGCACACAGACTCCCGAAGCCTCTACTGACAGGGCAATGGAGGCTCAAATTCTGGCTCCTACTGAGGCTGGCTTAACTCCTCAACCAACTCATCAGCCCAGTACCTCTGAGGGCAGGGGTTCCAACAGCAGCAGCAAAAGTAAGAAGTCTGCAAAGGCAGACAGTGGCAAAAATGCAAAGAAGGCTAAAAAGGCAGCCAGCTCCCGTTATGAGAGGCAGAAAGAAAAAGCCTTAGATCGCTTACACAATAAGGCTGCCAGCAAGAAAACATCCTCTCCTAAGCCTAGTGATATGCCTCAGCTGCCCCAAGGACAGTATTCCCTTCTGCTTTCTCCGGGTGGCAATCAGACCAATGATAACCCCACTAACCCTGTCTTCCCAATGGATGTCTCCAACATCTGGGGGTCATCCCAAGCCAACCAGGGGTGCATGTCTGGTGATGGAATGGAGTTGCCTCCTGTTGTCCAGAGGCTGGGTTCTCTGCCTTCTACCTCCAGTTCTGTGGGACAGTCACAGGGTGGTTTTGCACCAATGATTCTGCCCAATTTCCAGGACATTATAAACTTAGCCATCTCCCAAAGCATAGTGGCCAGTTTCCAACAGCAACAGACCCTGGCTCTCAGGCAGGCGGCGGCCACAGCTACAAGACCACCTGCTGCTGCCCAGGTAGCCATACCTGCTGAACCTGAAGCTTCTGACCAGGAGGAATTAGATCACTCCTCAGAGTCAGAGGAAGTAGAACTGAGGGAGGCTGAACTGTCCGAGGATGAGGGCAGAGTCCCTGACCAGAAACCCCTTTCTGGCCTTTTTCCTCCTGTTTCCCTCTCTTTTATACAAGGACAAGGCAGCCTCCAAGATAGGGCCCCAGACAACGTCCACGCCTCGACCTACGACGGTGAGTGCAGAGTCCCTGTATGCGCAGCAAACACCCCCAACTGAGGTGGTCCCAATGCCCAAAATTTTCGTGGACCTGATCCAGCGACAGTGGGCAGCTCCAACGTCCAGGCCCAATCCTTCGGCCAATGACAGGAGGTTCTTTAATGTGGCCAACGACCTGTCCCAATTTCTGGCAGTCCCTCCTATTGATGCTCCGGTGATCGCCCTTTACACCCCGGCGCACATGCCAGGGGCTCCAGAGGACGTTCTCAAGCCAGAAGAGAAAAAGGCCGACCTGACCCTACAGAGAGGTCATCAGGCAGCGGCTTGGACGGTAAAGGCCGCCACTATGGCATCTTTCTTCACCGCCGTGCTTACTGTGGCTGCAGGAACTGCAACAACGCGTTCCGGTATCCGACATACGGTCCCATCAAGACATCGCAAAGCTGGTGGCGGCGATTCAGTTTGCGTCGGACGCTATTCTGACCACTGCCAGATTCGCCACCAGGTCAATGCCCTTGACCCATATCTCATTGAGAACAAAGAGAAACGGAAGGTCCTTCCATCAGCCCCGAAGAAGGGCTTCAACCGCCAGGCACCGTACCCCAGGCGATCTCCCTTCCGTGGCCATGACTCTGGTTCGTTCCATCGGGGCCAGGACCATGGTTCCTCCTTTCGGGGAGTGGACATTCTCAAGCCAGAAGAGAAAAAGGCCGACCTGACCCTACAGAGAGGTCATCAGGCAGCGGCTTGGGCGGTAAAGGCCGCCACTATGGCATCTTTCTTCACTACTGTGGCTGCAGGAACTGCAACAACGCGTTCCGGTGTCTGACATACGGTCCCATGAAGACATCGCCAAGCTGGTGGCGGCGATTCAGTTTGCGTCAGACGCTACTCTGACCACTGCCAGGTTCACCGCCAGGTCAATGGCCTCCTCCGTGGCCTCCAGAAGGTTGCTGTGGCTTCGTCAGTGGCAGGCCGACGCTCGTCACAAATGGAAGCTGGCTTCTTCCCCCTTCAAGTGGGGTTCTCTTTTTGGGGATGCCCTTGACCCGTATCTCATTGAGAACAAAGAGAAACGGAAGGTCCTTCCATCAGCCCCGAAGAAGGGCTTCAACCGCCAGGCACCGTACCCCAGGCGATCTCCCTTCCGTGGCCATGAAATTTTATATCTCGTGTCATTTGTGGAATTAATATTCTGATTGTATTCTTGGTAGGTCTTTTAAGGACTTTTTTTCACAGCTTGTTGCTCATTGTATATCTTATGAGCACTCAAAACCCTCCATCTGTTCCTTTCATCAACTTATCTTTGGTTATCCCCGATGTTTCAGTCAAGATTTTTCTCCTTACTTCCATCAAAATTTCTCTTTTTTCTTCTTCTGTACTTTGAGGTCTGAGGTAGGGTTCCAGTCCACCTATCTCCCCTTTGCATAGTCCACACTTACTATTTCCAACCACGCTCAGTATGCTGTCAGTATCAACAATTTTCTTATCTCTTTGTTCCTTTTTTCCTTCAATGGTCAAAGAGAAAAAAAGAAAAGAAACAAAGTTTCCAAGTCTCCAGCCTTAAAATGGCAGTGTTACTTTTTTCTCTCTCTGCTGTTACAGCCCTCTTTAAATAGCAGACTTAAGGAGAAAAATTCTTAATAAAAAAACCAATTCAATCAAACTTTGTAAGAGAACAAAAAAATAAAATTTCAATCCACAAGCAAAGAATAAAAAGTAGAAGAAAAACTGAGCCTTCCAATTTAAAAAATAGGAAACATTTGCAGAACTTCCATTCGTAAAAAGAGAAATTAAAAAAAGAATAACATACTAAGTTTCATGTAGTTTAAATTCACCACTTGTTTTCTTTTATCTTCAATTTTAATTTAGTTTCAATTTTCTTTGGGTAATCTCTTTTTTAATAATAAAATTTCCTTACCAGTCCGACACAGTGTTCTCTTCTGCATTCTTTCCGTTCTGGAGCTGTCCCAACTTCAGCAGCTTCGGGGCTGGATTTCTGACATCAGCAAAAAGAGCTTCTCCAGGATCGATCAGAACTTGGCGGTGTCCCTGAGATCAGATGGACATACTCTTCTCTATCACCATCTCTTCGTGACGGTTTAGGACTGTCCATTGGCAGAACTATTGGCGTCGTATCGTCGCGGCATCAGCTCACACTCCTTTCTGCTTCTTTTTTGAGGAAAAAACGTGTGTCTTATACTCCAAAAAATATGGTATATGTAGCAGCTGAATATGTTTCAGCCTAGCCGCTTCTCTGCTCTCCTTCTCCACTGTGGATTAAACAACATAGCTCTATTTGCTCCCAGCCTTTGTCTCTGATTTTTCCTCAGTTCTAGCTACTGCATGGACTCTAGAAAGAGAACAAGGCACAAGGCCAACCGCATGGCACGCTCTGCCATACATCAACAACATTTGAGAATGCTGTAGAAAGCAGCTTCCGAGATGCCCACTGTTTGCCCAGAGGCTACCGTAAGATACGGTATATACGTTGTAAAGATCGCTTGGAGGTGGGAGATACTTCTAATGTAATCTACCAGATCCCCTGCAGGGATTGCCCCTGTGACTATGTAGGACAGACAGGGAGGAAGCTGAACACCAAATTGTAAGAACACAAGCGAGTGGTCAGACGAGGAGACCCAAACTGATTGGTAGCTTCACCCTGCAATGATCAAGGGCAGAGATTCACTTTTGTCACTACTAAGGTTGTTGGGTGAGTAGGCACAAAAACAGCCAGGGAAGTGAATGAAGCCTTTGAGAAACGGGGCCTTTGTCAGTCAACAGGAGTGCTGATTTACCATCAGCCTATCAAGTACTTAGAAGGTAAAGGGCTGGGAAGCACAAGCAAAGGACAGCCAACTACTCAAAAACCAGCACAATCAACATCTAAAATGCCTACTTCCACACCAAATGGATTTCCAAAGGGAAAAAAATTGCAGATCCAGGAGCACAACTCAGGTGATCCCGAGGACACCGATAAACCTCCAAGGGCTTCAAGGACCTTCTAAAAGGATGCAAATGACCAGCTGTCTGCAAGGAATATAAATCCTTCCATTCCCCATCTTCCTGTCAGAGCTAAAGAAGCTTCTTGAATGAGAAAGGAAACGTCTTCAAGAAGGAAAAAAAAACCTAAGAAAGTCCAGTGGCCTCCTGAAAAAAACACCTTTGGGACAATTGTTGAAAGAAATGTCCTTCTGGGTTCAGTTCCAAGTGGGGAAAAAGACACTGGAAACATGGAGGCTGCTTAGAAAGATGGTTTTAATGGTGGACAGGACCGCATGGCTTGATGTCCTGGGGGAAAAGGTGATCACATGCTTCCAGGTGTTGGGTGAAGAAGAAGGAGTGTCGAGGGAGGAGCTCACAGGGCTTTTTGTAATCTGTTCACTCCCCCCTCCCCCATCTGTCTCCTGCTCTTGCGCAAGCAATTTATTCTGATTGGTGTCAGACTCACATGGGGCCATGCAGGGGCAACTCTCTAGGCTGAGTCCAGGTTTGGTTGAATTCACAGATGCCATGTGGTCAGTTGAGTAAAGGGCCAATATTATCATGCCTTAATCCCATCTCCCTGGACCTGAAGGGGAGGGGGAGAACTCTTTATTGTCTTTTTGAAACATGTTTCTTCCTTTTCACATCCAGAGAAATATTCTGCCTTTTCAATATTTTCTAGGGTATTTCATTTTTCTGGGAGAGAGCTGGGTGATAACTTCCTACACAACCATGCCCTGGATGGCTGGGAATCTCTGCAGGCTTGGAGGGAGGATTTTAAGGGGATCGGTGGAGGCGATCGCAGAAGCAGCAACCAAGCAGCGGGGCAGCACCGTGCACGGAGCAGAAAACCTTGCAAGCAAAAACCGGGGACTCCGATGGGGAGAAGGCGCAGCTGGCAAAAAAACTCTCTTTGCTCCTTCTCCCAAGGAATCCCGCCTTCCCTTCCCTCACCTGGGGATCCCCCCTCTTCTCCACCTGAGCCCGCCCTCCCCCGATCGGGGTCCAGCTGCCCTCTTGCCAGCGTCTTTGCTCACCTGGCGTCCCTCCCCCTCGAGGAGATCTCCGCAGTCCTGGTGTAGCAAACGGCGGGAGACGGGGGTAGGTGGGGGAAGAGGCGGAAGGGGCAGGAAACTGGGATCCCAGCCCACTTTGCCCCTTTCCTGCCTCCTCTCTAGGCACATAGGGGGAAACAACTCTCTGCTTTTAACCCCTTCGCTGAAGGCCGGGCGGGGAGGGGGCGGGACCGAGCAATCCCAAAATCCACAGCCCGGGTGAAGGCAGGATCGCTCGCGTCACCCAGAGGGAAAAGCCCAAGGCTCAAAAAAAGCACCGAGACGGAAAGGGAAAGTTGCATCTGCTTATCTGCATCTACAGGGGAAAATTAGGAATTCAAAGCTATTGAATATAGAGTGGGACAAGGACAGAATAGGAATTAGATTAAGAATTGGGAATAGAATATAATAGGAATGAATAGGAATAGGAATAGAAATAGAGAACTAGAAATGAAATGCATAGAATAGAATAAAAAAGCTGAGACTGTCCCACAGATATGATAAGACTACAAAACCCATCACCTTTGGGCCCTGCCATTGTTGACTGGAATGCTGGGATTCATTCAATATCTATACAATATAACAGGAGGCGTCTGGGAGCAGCTTTTCTGTCTTAGAAAGAGGAAGTGACTCCCGAGTCCCAAATGATTTGGATGGAATGGAGATTTTGCAGTATCCACCTTTTGCAATGAACTTTTGCAGCAGCCAGTCAATCATGGATTCTTCCAACATCTTCCATTCCTTCCCTCTGTGCTAATGACCCATTTTGTTCCCCAAAGATATCCGAATGTTGTAGCCACTAAGTGTTTGCATTACAGAACGGGGCTCTCAAAGATCCAGATGCTTTTAAATATTTCACGCATTTTCACACATTTTCAGCTCCTAAGCATAATAAAATGTGACTTGACAGCAGAGGTGCTAAGAAGAAAATGGCACTGAAAAAGAGAAGGGAATAAGGAAATGTGGAAAGAAATATCCTTCTGGGTTCAGTTCTAAGTGGAGGAAAAGACACTGGATTCATGGCAGTTGCTTGGAAAGAAGGTTTATTAATGAACGGGATCCCATGCCTTGGAGATCTTGGGCAAAGAAAAAGGCACATGGGTGAGAGAGAGAGAGAGAGATTTATACCCTCTCTTGGGCTTTGAATTTCAGCTTGTGTTCTGATTGGTTGTCAGGCTCCCATGGGGCTATGCAGGGCAGGGGTGGTTTGCTGCCAGCATTACTGCTGATTCGGTACGTGCGCTTTGCTCGCTTGTGAACGCCAGACACACAACCTGCATGCGTGCACATTGGACCATAAATGCAATCAAAATTGTTCTGCGCATGCGCAGAAGAAAGAAACAAGATGGCGCCACCTACTGCGCCGCCAGGAGAACCGGCTCGGGGCATGACGGGCCTGGAACCGGCAGCGACCCAGGACACCAAACTACTACCAGTTCACCCGAGTCGGTCCAAACCGGAAGGAACCCACCACTGATGCAGGGGCAGCTCTGTAGGCTGTCCGGAGTCCCAAGCTTGGTTGAATCTTGCTGGGTGATGCAATCTCCCAGGTGCCGTGTGGTGAGTTCTGTTGGTAGATGGGTAGAGGGCTAATCCTACCTTTGTTGGATCTTGGGTGAGGGCATTTGCTTATGAATAGACCTAGCTATTTCTTTATCACTGCTGTGGGCTATTGAGGAGGGTGGGGGTTGAATATCTGCCTCCCTTTTTAGGGGACATATTCTGCCCTTTTCATATTTCCTAGAATATTTCAGTTTTCTAGGAGAGGGGAGGGTGCCAACTTCCTACAGAAGGAAAAGAGAATTAAATATAACTTGATTATTTTAAAGTATAAGAACTTTGCACATATTTAAATTTGAAGCCACTTGGCTCAGGCCAAACACGCTTCCTAATCCTTACCCTGGTTCTACTGGTAGTTGTTGGGTTTCCTTTGTAAAGGGTTCATACCAGGGGTATGTTTGGGCCAGTTCACCCGAACCGGTAGTTTAAAAAAATGCTTAACAAAGTAAAAAAAAAGTTCTGATGATCAGTTGTCCTGATTTGGGGTCTGCTCCCAGGAACCTTCCCTTGGCCCTGCTAGGCCAAAACGAGGGGTGGGGGCTGCTGTGAAAAAAAGAAAGAAAAAGGGAGAGGGAGGGAAGGAAAAAGGAGAAGGAGGAAGGACAACAAATCGGGCACTAGACGCAGCTTCAGGGGATACCTTGAAAGAGCAGAGCAATCCAGGGCTGGAAGGCACCTGAAGGTCATCTAGTCCAACCCCCTGCTCCAGCAGGACATTGTTAAAGTGAGTTTCTGTCTTTTGACCCCCCCCAGTCACATGACTACATAGCCATGCCCACCCAGTCACATGACTCCCTCCACTACCAAGCTACACCCACAGAACCGGTAGAAAAAAGGTTTAGATTTCACCACTGGTTCATACACGATGCGATCTATTGGAATAAAAAAAGTAATAGATAACCTGACAAAATCAAATCAATATTTATTACAGTGAAAGATCAGCATACAGTTAAAAAGTACAGAAAAGAATAATAGTCTAAAAATGATAATTATTTTCAAAATACATAGAAGAGGGAATACATATAAAACAGAAGGTGAAATGGAACTAAAAGGAAAGCTAGGGTAAGATGGGGTAGGGCAGAGTTTCTCAACCTTGGGAACTTGGAAAATGGGTGGACTTCAACTCCCAGAATTCCCCAGCCAGCATTCACAACTTTTGGAGGTCAGCTGATTAATTGCTCTGTCGTGAAATTTCTCCTTAGTTCTAGGTTGCTTCTCTCCTTGATTAGTTTCCATCCATTGCTTCTTTTCCTGCCTTCAGGTGCTTTGGAGAATAGCTTGACTCCCTCCTCTTTGTGGCAGCCCCTGAGATATTGGAACACTGCTGTCATGTCGCCTAGTCGGTCTTTTCATTGAACTGCTAGACATACTCAATTCCAGCAGCTGTTCTTCATGTTTTAGCCTCCGGTCCCCTAATCACCTTTGATGCTCTTCTCTGCACTCTTTCTAGAGTCTCAACATATTTTTTACATCATAGCAACCAAAACTGGATGCAGTATTCCAAGTGTGGCCTTACCAAGGCTCACTGGAGAAGCACATGCTCTTTTGTTTCTGGGGGTCAAGAGTGAAGGGGGCATTGTATTATAACTTCAAATGGGTTACTGAAATGAACAAACCTTGAATTCTTTGATAAACTCAGCATCTTGGCACTGCTATCATCCCTCCCGCTTCAAAAGGTAACAAGAGGCACCTCCATACAAAAAAGATCACAGCAGGAGTTGCTAATAAATTTGAAGATCCTGTGCTCAAAAGCCACAACCCCTTTTTCTCTAGATATTACAACAGCATTTCCATGTCATAGTCAACCACCTTTACATAGGAAATTTTTGTGCTCTTCTCACTACTCCAAACCTCCCTCCTATGTTCTCCGTTCTGTGCGTCACTGCGCTGTGTTTCTGAATTCACTGTTCTCCTTGCACTCAATTTTTTGCATGTTAGGAAAAGATGGAACTCTGGAATCTTCTTTACCTCTCCTCTCCCATCACCTCATATTTGAGGAGCCACCATCACTAAGTGCTCCTATCTTTTTCCTTTGGAGGGAAAACTAATCAAGCAGAGAACCAGAACTTAGGACTAAGGAGAAATTTCCTGACACTTGGAGCAATTAACCAGTGGAATCACTTGCCTTCAGAGGTTCTGGGTGCTCCATCAATGGAGGTTTTTAAGAAGAGGCTGGACCGTTACTTATCTGGAATGGTATAAGGCAGGGATCCTCAAACTTTTAAATAGGGGGCCAATTCACGGTCCCACAGACTGGAGGACCAGCTGGGTGGGCATGTGGCTGGGTGGGCATGGCTAGGGGGTCATCTGAGTGGGCATGGCCAATTTAGCTGTCCATTTTGCCTTTGTCCTTGCTGTACTTGCCCTTCCCCTATTCATCCACCAGCCCTGGATCATATGGCTT
>JAKRSK010004619.1:0-110765 GCA_029891615.1 Natrix natrix natrix | reverse complement strand
AAGAAGAAGTAAAGAGGGGGGATAAAGCACGGGGGGGATAAAGAAGAGAAAGAAGGTATATAGGACGAAGAGATTAAGAAAATAAGAAAGGAAAGACGGTTAACTGTAACGGGCAAATAAAAATTTAAGCGTGGGGTTTTGTAGTTTTTCATCCGTGTGTTTGATCGAAGACAGCGTTGATTCCGTTTTTACGAATGTGTCAGAGGATGAAGGGTTTGCCGGGGTACCAAGAGACAAGCCGGGGAGTGTGGTTATATGTAAGCAGACAGGCTCTTTGACAGAAATTTCGGGGGACTGGTTGTGTTGCGCGGAAGGAGTACGAAGGTGGGGAAGAAAGTAATTTGGGGGGGGGTAGGGAGTAACTTAGTAGGGAATGGTGGGGGAAACCAGTTAGTTAAAAGTGTGGTACAAAAATAAGACCGGGGGGGGAAAGGGAATTTATTAAGGAATGAGTGTGGGGTAAGGGGGGGGGGGGGACAGATTCGGGGGATGGAGGTGCGCAACAAGAAAGAACAAGAGAGTGGATTGGGGGAAGACACGGTGGGGATGGTAAGTTTAATAGTATATACTTGGATGGGGGGGGGGAACAGCCAGTGGTATTTATATGGTGGAGTGGGGGAGGAGTTGTAACGGTATGAATGGGGAAAGTGGAAGATTTTTTATGGCGGTGTTTTTGTGTTGGTAAAGAGTGGGGTTTCCGTTGGGTGTTGAATTTTAATTCAAGCGGGACCAAATGATGATATTAATAAAGGGTGGATCAGTTAATAGTGTTTTTTTGACGGTCCGACGGCCGGGGAGGTGTCTAGCGGCGGGGGGAAGGGGGAGACGGGGAGGGACCTAACCCTGGACCGAAAGAAGAGCGCGAAGGACTAGTACGAAAGAAGGACGAAAGGTAGAATAAAAGAAGGAAGGAACAGGCAAGGAGAGAGCGGACGGGGACAAGGAAGGAGAAAAGAAAGTGGTTTTAAGGTGTAAAGTACGAGATGAGGTGCGTATGTCGATTCTCAGCTTTGGAAGTGTTGTATAATGGGGAAGAATGGAAGGTAGGGGTGGGGGGGAAGCGAGGACACGAGGAGGGGGAGGGGAAGGTTTTATTGGCTAGTCCCTATGCGGATTATTAGGTGTGGGTCGATCGCGGGGCGGGGTGATAGGTAATTGAATTCAGAGGGAATAGGGAGTGTGTAACGGATGGGGGGGAGATTATAGGGGAGGAAGGCTAGGAAGGAGTTTTGGGGAGGGGGGGTGGGGGTGGTATAATGCGAAAGTGAAGGGGGGGAAGTAATATTGATAGATGGTTTGATGTAGTTTTCAAGAGATATATGTGAGGAAACGGAGACGCAGATGCTGTACATACTCTGATTTAGTGGAAAGGTGGTCAAGAGTGACAATAAAGAAGAGACGTGTTGGGACGAAACGGGGGGGGAGTAAAGGGGGAAGCGGGGGGAAGAGAGATGGAGTGTACTATTATTAGCGGGGTGATGTAGTGTTTTAATTTGAGGTGGTGGTATATTCATGGGGGAAAACAGGAGTAAGGAAGGTGCCAAGTAAGTTTTTAGTCAGAACAGGGTTAATTAGAACGGCGGCGGAAGAAAAGTTCTAATATGTGGTGGAATATGGAAGTGAGAGGGAAGGGAAACACTGCGGACAGGAATAGACTTGCGATGTAAGGGTGCGGAAAAGGAGAAGCCCAATGCCAGAGAATAGTTGTAGAAAGGCAAAAGGGGGAAGCGTGTGAGGAAGTAGACGACGGGAGCAAGTGGAAACGTTTGAAGGTTTTTTAACTTGTGGGGAAATAGCCACCTGAAAGGGCGAATAGGGGGAACCGGTAGCAGAGGATACCGAACTAAGGGGGGGAGGGAGAAAGGAGGGATTAGAACTGGGGTATAAAGGAAGAGGAAAAGAAGGGGAAAGAGAAGAGCAAGGGAAGAGCAACAAAGGAAAAGTCCTAATGAAAATAGTCAGTATTTACGATGGCGGTTGAAGGGTGGGGGCGCTATGAGGAAAGGTGGTAGGTTCCCTATTAGTATTGTATAGAGAGTGAGGGGGGTTACCTGTGACGCGGGTGGTCTGAACGGTGATAGAATGTGGGGCATGCTCGAGCGCGGGGTTGGGGGGGGACTGGGTAAGTATATATAACAGACAGGTGGTTGCAGGCAAGCGGTGGACGCGGGTGGGAGAAGAATAAGGATGAGAAACGAAGAGGTTAACGGGCGGTAATGCTTACGAGGGGAAGAACGCGGGACGGTTGGGGGAAAAAGTAGAATTCTTGTGGGGCCCGGAGAATGGTAGTGTCGGTGTCGACGTGGGGGGAAAAAAGAAGGAAAAGAAAGAAAAAGTAAAGGGGGAAAAAAAAAAAAAAAAAAAAAAACAAGGAGGGGGAAGAGAAAAGAAAGAGATCAGGGGAGAAAAAAGAGAAGTAGACGATAGTTATTGTCTTGTTACATAATTGGGAGAAGAAGCACACTAGTTTCATATGAAAGAAGAGGCAAGAAGCAGATTGATATGAAAGAGGATTATCGAGTTAAAGGAGGAGAGGTGTAAGGTTTTTGTTATGATAGTTTTATTGGCGGGGTTAGGGGGGAAAAGTTAATATGATGTGAATTGTCAGTAAAGAGTAATGGAGTGTGGAGGATAGTTATGTTTTGGTTTATTGCACGGAAGATTTGAATTGTTTTATTATCTTTATGTGAGAAGGGCTGGTAGGGGTAGAGATAAGAAGGAGTGAAGGTAGGGGGGGGGAGTATGGTTAGAAGCGGGATAGACGTACGGGGGGTAGAGGAAATAAGTCGGGAAGCAGAAGAAGAAAGAGAAGAAGAGGAAGGGAAGAGTAATGGTTAGAAGAAATATGGTGGAAAAAGATAGAGAGATATAAGGTTGTATGTCTGGAACCTCCTTTTATTAGACTTTTCTTTGTATCAGATCGGCTTGTGGTAGTGGTTTATAAGGATATGGGGGGTGTGTGGTTCGCTTCTTACGCTCATGTCTGTGTTGGTAGGTTGGGGGTTTGAATGGGGTTTAGGTGTTAAGGTGTATGGAAGGGTGGGAAGATGTGATTAGGTTGTACAGTGGTATGTATTAACGTTGTAGTTTGTTAGGGTATATTGGAAAACGGGTGTTATTAATGACCTCATGGGGTTGTCTGGTGAGATTATGAACTGTTTAATGTTTGAATAGTCTACTTTTAGTTCCGAGCGAAGTTGGTAGTACCTGTACCAGTTGTTAATCTTTAGTAGTCTTGTGAAGGTGTAGACAAAGTTTGGTGTACGGCCCCCCTCCCCCCCCCCCCCGGGGGGGGGGTTCTAGATGATCGGGGATGTGTGGGGTAAGGAATTAATTGTACGGGGGGAAAAGGGCTACCTATAGGACGTAAAAGTAATAAGGAAGATGAAGAGAAGAAGGGGGAGTAGGGAAGGGAAAGATGAGATATAGAATATAGTACAGAAATGCTACGTGAACCGTGAGAAAGGAGGAAGATACTTAGAGATTCTTTTGGTTTAGTTATTCGGGTGGGGTGAAGGGGGTGTGTAAGTTGTAATGGGATGTAGGGATGGTGGGGTAAGTAGTTTTGTTGGTAGTTGTTATGGTAAGTAAGAGTGGGGATGAGTAGTCAGTGATTTATGTCGTTGACCGTGGGCGGGGTTTGTTAAGAAAAAGATATAGTAAGATATGTAATTTTGTCGGTATAGTAGAGAAAAGGTTAGAGGATTCTAGACGTAATTGTTAAGGCGTATAGTTAGCCATGAAGAAGTGGGTAGAAGGATCAATAGATATAATTAGGGAAGTTGTTGGTGAGTGTTTTTATTATAAGGTAGTTAAGCGGGGTGAGGAGGAAGGATGTTGTGTAATGGATATGAATGTATATTTTTCTTAATATGTTGAAATTGGATTAAGTAAGTGAAAACTGCGGGGGTGTATAAGTGAGCTAAAGTGAACGGGTGGGAGAGGAGGTATTTAAGGATGTAAAAGGATTGGGAGTGAAAAATAGAGTGGAAGTACTAGTTTGTTGTAAAGGAATTTGAGAGAAGAAGTAGAAATAATAGTTGGGGAAGAGGATATAGAGAGATGCAAAGAATGAGTGGTATCGAGAGAGTACGTCTTATGGTATAGGGCGTTGGATTTATTTGGCCGGAACTTGTTAGCATGTGGATATCGGTATCGGTGGTGTTATGCTATAGATAAGAGGTGTATATTTATTAGTAGAGACATGGAAAGAATTAGCTTTGTGTTTTTGTTGTGATCGTTATGTCGAGGGGCTTGTTGAGACGGGGGGTGTGACGTTTAAAGTGACGGAAGCAAGAATGGAGTTCGGTAGAGGGATTGGGGAACGGTATGTATATAGAGAATATTGAGGAGATTGGAATTGGGGAAGCTAAGAGGTTTTAGTGGTGGGATTTAGTAAGATGGTGGATTGTGTGAAAGAAGAAAGGAGAAAGGTTGTGTAGGTTGTTCTTAGGTAGAATTAGAAAAAGTATGGTTGTGGATGTGGGTGTGGTGAAGGGGGAATGTAGAGTTTTTATAAAGGATGGATTAAAGTAAAGTTGTAAAGAGGCTTCTTCTTGTCCTTCCCCCTTGATAGCAAATAGTATCGTAGAGTGTAGACCAGTGTGGTGAGTTTGTACATTAATTTCCGGGTTAAGGAATAGTGTCTAGGGGACAAGTGACAGAGGCGTAGATGGGGAGAGTAGTTATTAGTCTTAGGCCTACGAAGACACTGTTGTCAGAAGTTGTCTGTCAGTTGTTGGAGACGAACTTAGATATATGGGGGGGTGGAGAAGTGTAACGGAGGAATAGTGAGTTAAGGAGGGTGATTGGCAAATGGCGGGTTGTATAGGTGGTCGAAAAGATTACGTAATAGTAGAGTATAATAGGGGATGAGTGAATGTGTAGGAATAAGTGGAGGGGAGATGGGAGGTTGGATTTTAAAAGGGTAGGATAAAGACCGGGGGGGTCGGTTGTAGAGAACGTGTGTTATATTCTTTGGTTTTTTTGTTTCAATTGGTAGGAATAAGTGGAAAGTCCGATGGGTGTGAATGTGAGGAAAGTGAAAGTTTTGGGAAGTAGTGTGTTAAGGTTTTAGGGATACGGGTAGATAGGAGGGGGTTAGTGGGGGTGAAGGTATAGATTAGTTGTGTCGAGGTAAGTGTAAAGGATGATGTCTTGAAGTAGGTATTCAGGGGGGGTGGATAGGTGGGGATACTGAATGGGAGGTAAGGTTTATAGTATTTTGAAGTTATAATATTTGTTACTATAAAGATCAACGATAGTTTAGTGAGTTGTTACGATTGGGGTTGTACGGGGGGGGGGATGTAAAGATGAGATTAAGTGTAGGCGGGGGGGGGTGGTAGATAAAATGTTTGGAGAGTAATGTTGTGGAGAGGGGGGGGTGTGATGTAGTAGATTACGTAGTACGGTATTTATGGGGTGAACGGGGATGAAGAGAGAGTTTAGTTGTAGAGTAGAGAAATTGTTTTTAGTAGATAGATTATTAGTGTATTTGATCGTGTACTTGTGTTGTTTCATATTATAAATAAGTCTAAATGAATAGATGTTGAAGTTATAATCGATAGAGAGGATTTCGGATGAAGGAAGTTGATGATTGGATCGGATGATATTGTTGTGCATGTTCTATCGAGGTGTGGGTGAAGAGACGAAAGAGTATGATATCGGGTCGACGTGTGAGGAGCGTGATTAATGGGGATGTTAATTACTTGGTATATGTATTAGTTCTATTAATAGTAGAGTATTTTTAGGTTGTTCGTTAGGATAATAGAGATAACGGATAGGGACATTAATAAATATATGTTCATACCTGGGTTGGATAGTTTGTTGTTCCGGGCGGGAACACATGGTAAAGTACGGGGGGGTGATGGAGGGGGATGAGTAGTGATGATAAAATGATTTACTGGGTAGGGTTTCTTTTGATAATTTGATGGAGGTTTAAAGGTAGTAGTCTGTGACGGTGACCCTACCGGGGGTATAAAAGAGGGGGTGGGGTGTTTGGGTTTTGTTTATAGAGTTTGGTAGTTTGAGATATAAATTTAGATTATATATGTATAAAATTAAAAGGTTGTGTGGATGAGAGAATGGGGGAAAGTTGAAGATGTAGGAGTTGGAAGGGTATTCACGGTGGCGGGGGGGGGTTAGGGATATAGTAGATAGGACACCTGGTGTGGATAATTGTAAGTATAGAGGTTTTTAGGAATGAGTGACTGCGGGTGGGGCTATTAAATCGTTATTGGGAATGGGAGATGTGATTATTATTGTTTGTGTTGATTTGTTTGTGGGTTATGTATATGCGGTCGGTGAAGATCAATTCGGGTGGTGTGGGGATCGAAAACAGAGTTTCTATCTGAATTAATATAAAGAAAAAAGTTGGTGACTGTGAAGTGTAGATATGGGAATGACACAACGTGTTGTTTGTAGTGAGGGTTAGATAGGGTGTAGTAGGTAATTCAAAATAGTGGGTCCGACGGGATATGTATGTATAGAATGTGGAGAAGATATTGTTACGGGGGTAGCAGGGTGGTGGGGGGTTGTGACTAAAAAAGGTAAGTTGTTAGTTATGTAGTTAATCGTATTATGGTAGAGTATAAGATTTTGAGAGATAGTATGAAGGACGGAATAGGATTGGGGTTGTTGCACGTGTTTGTGAAGTGTGTCATTTGGTTATTTGACTTTTTTTGTGATAAGACGCGAGCTCTGTTTGAAAGTAAGTGTGTTTAATATTTATAAATGAGAAGAAGCAGTAAAAGAAGGAAGGCGGAAGAGGTAGAAGCAAAGCAGTAGTGGAAATTGTAAGAAGAGTGTGGGGGTAGAGGATGATGAAAGATGAAATGTCGCAGCGTGAAGGAAAGCGAAGACATAGAGAATGAGAAAGAAGGAAGAAAGGGGTGTTGAGAGAAGAAAAAAAAGGGTATAGTGTATTCGAAGGGTAAGAAAGAAGCACGGGGGGAAGTGCGAGGAGGAAGTACTTAGATAGAGAGAGAGAATAGAGAGAGAGAAAGGAAGAGAGAAACGTTAAGGAAGCAGGAGTTAAAAGACAAAAGAAAAGGACGGAAAGGGAGTTGGAAAAGTAAGTAGAAATGACAGTAAAGAAAAAAAAAAAAAAAAAAGATAAAAAAAAAAAAAAGCAAAAAAGGAAAAAAAAAGACATTAAGGAATAGGATGTCAAATAGAGAAATTAAAAGAAAATAGCACACAAATAGAAAAAAGGAAGGAGAGGTAGGGGGGATGGGGAATGAAGAGACTATAGTCTAAATAGTATAGCTTTGAGTGAGAACGGGTAAATCTAAGATAGTGGTGCCATAGGGGAATTTCGCGATACAAGTTGTTGAAGAGTGGGAGGAAGCGGGGTCATTAATAGCGTAAAGGGATAGTACGGTGTTTGTGGACAGTCGGGGTAGGGCTTGTGCAAGTAGGGTGGAAATGTTATGTACTAAAGGAATGTTGCTAAGTTTTGTCTTGTACCGGTGGGGGCGCCTTTCGTAACTTTTGTGCACCAATAAGTGTGAAGTTGTTTTTGAGCGAGGGGAGATATTGTACTCACTCCGCTTGCAGATATAAGCTTGTAAGAGGTAGTAAGAAAGAGCACAATAGAGTCAAGAAGCAAAGGTAATAGTCAATGAAAGAGAAAAGACAAGATGCAGTGTAGGAAAGTAGGGAGAGTGAAAGTTAGAGCGTAGGGCTAAGAAAGTCAAAAAATAGAAGAGAAGGAGGGAAAGGAGAAAGAGAGCAAGGAAATTGAGGGAGAAGGATGATAAGACAGGTGGGGGAAGGAAGAAGATAAAGGGGGGGAGAAAGAGAAGGGGGGGGGGGGGGAAAAGGATAAAGACGGAAAATGAAAGTAAGTTATACCAAAGGGGGGAGGAGGGGAAGGAAATATAAGAATAAGTTGAAAGAAAGCAAGCTTAGGAAAATGGGGAGATACAAAAAGATAAAGAGGGAGACGGATAAGAAAGAAGAGGAAAGAAAGAAGGAAGTAAGGGTGGAATTAGGGGAAATAAGGAGGAGGGGGGATCAAAGCGGGGGGATAAAAAAGAAAGGGGGGGGAGAGAAAGGGTAGATAGGGGGGGGGTGGAGGTTAGGGGGGGGGGTGAGAATATGAAAAAATGAGTGGGAAAAGAAGTGAGCGGGTTGAAAAGAGTGAGAGCGGGTAAGGGAAATGGATATTAAAAGAAAGGAGCGGGGGGAGAGGGAGGGGAAAGAAGGGAGGGGGGAATGGTGGGGGAAAGGAATCAAGGAGAGGAATATCAAGAGAGAAGAGGGGGTGAAAAGGAAAGGAGAGGGGGAGTAGAGAAGAAAAAAAAAGAAAAAGGAAAGGAAGAGGGGGGGAAATGGGGATAGGATTAAATTGGGGGGTGATGGGTGGGAAACAGAAAGAAAAGAGTAAAGAGGGGAGACACAAAGAGGAAAGGTGTAGAAGGGGCGAGGGGGGAAAAGGTGGAGATGGATTAGTTAAAAGATAAAAGGTCAGGAAAGAATGGCGGGAATAGGAAGAGGGGATGGGGAAAGGTAAAGAACAAATTAGAAGTTAGGAAAAGAAAGGAAGTAAAGGGGACTATAAATGGAATGAAAGAGATGAGAAAAATGAGGAAAGGGAGAAAGAATAAGGGGGAAAGGATGAGGGAAAGAAATAAGGAAGGTGGGTGAGGAAGGGAAGGACAAAGGAAGAGTGAAGAATAAATGAAAGAAGAAAATGAGAGCTGGAAAGAGAGAAAGAAGAAAAAGAGATAGGTAGAGAAGGGAAGAAAGAGGGTGATAATGCATAAGTTGAAAAGAAAGTAAAGAAGAAAGGATAGATTTAGGGATGTAAAAGAAGAGGAACTAAGAAAAGAATAGTAAGAAAGAATAGAAAAGAAAAGGAGGGAAAAGGGAAAGAAAGGATAAAGCTAAAGGGAAGTAAGATAAAGGGAGAATAGGGAAATGGATGAAGGAATAAGGGGAGTAAGTAAAAAATTTAAGGTAAGTGGGGAATAGAGTAATGAAAAGGGAGGGGGAAAGGAATAAAGGAAAGAGGAGAAAGAGTGGGGCGTGAGAGGGTGGGGATTAAAGGATGAATAAGAGGATATAAGGGGGGGTGAAAGTATGTAGAAGTTGGGGAAAAAGGAATTAGTGAGGTAGGGGAAGAAAGGGAATTATCAAGGGAGGAAACGTAGATAAGGGAGTTAGATAGGGAGAAAATTTGAAGGGGGAAAGAAAAGGAGTGTTAGGAGAGTACAAGAGGTAATGGGATAATTGTGAAAGATAGAGGGTAATAGGGAGAGGGTAGGAAGAAAGAGTAGGGGGAAAGAAGACTAATGGGAAAAGGAAAGACAAGATTGGGGTACAGGAGAAGAAATAGCGGAGAGGGGGAAAGTATGGTGCGGTGGAATAAGAGGGGTTAGGTCGGGTTAAGTAAGAAATGATTTTGTATGGGATGGGTGGCTTCATGGTTTGATTAAGATAAGGTGGGAATGGTGAATGAAAGCTGGGGGGAGGTGGGAAAAAGAGATAGGAATGAAGTAAATGTAAGTGAATGGCGGTGGGGGGGAAATGGAACATAGAAAGGAATAGGAGGGAATAAAGATAAGGGTGAAAGTAGTATTAGAAGGGGGTGATGGATGTATGTAAAGATTGGATATAAAGTATAGAAAGGATGAGGTGGAGTTGAAAAGAAGAAAGTGGAAAGGAGAAATGAGATAAGAGAGAGTAAGAATATATTGGGGTGAAGTTGATTATGGAAATGAATTTATAGAGGGGGGGGGAAAGTAGTTGAAAGGTGGGGGGTGAAAGGCTGGGTAGTAAGATGGATTTGGGGGTGATTGTGGGTGTAATGGTATGGTTGGGGTAGCGAGGTATGGTTGGAAGGATAATTGTGATGGTAGTAAATGGGTAGAAAGATGTAAGGGCGGTAGTAGTATAGGGGGAATAGAATGGATTAGATAATGATTGTTACATTATAGAATAGATCGTAAGTTTTGTCGTGTGATGATTAGGGTATATGTAGAAAAGTAGGAAAAGAAAGGTGTAATATGTATAAGAAAAAGTAGAAGGATATGATAGAGAGAAAGGGTATAAGGTAGGAAATGAAGGAAGGGTGGGAAAGAAGTGGGAGTGAGTGGATTGAAAATAGAGGTGAGGGGAAAAGTAAAAGGTAGGGTTGAATTGGATTAGAAATAGGGATAAGTGAATAGTAAATATTGGGATACAGTAATGGGAATGGGGGGGTGGATAGAGGTGAAAAGAGATGAGGGATAAGGGGGAAATGGAAGAAAAATGGAAAGAAGGAATAGGTGTAATCAATGTAATGGGAAAAGTGGGGGATAGTGGGATATGTGGGGAAGTGAGTAAATGGTAAGAAGAAGTCGAGGGCTGATAGATGGTAATAAGAAGGCAGGGGAGAAGGTGAAATGTAAGGTAGGGTTATGAAGGTGGAAAGTGATATGGAAGTTGGTAGGTTAGGAATGTGTGAAAGGTGGGTATAAGAAGAAAAGGAAGAAAGAGATGTGGGAGAAGAGGATAGGATTAGTTGTGATGATATATTATAAAGAGAAGGAAATAGATAAAGATGAATAGAGAAGAATGGAGGTGGAGAGTAAAGTGATAAGGAATGATAAAGATTGGGATGTTGGGGATAGGTAGTAAGTAGTAGTTGAGTGATTATGTTATTGAAGATAAGAGTATTTGTTGTGTTATGTTGGGTGTGTTTGGTTTTGCTTAGGCCTAAAGATTGTAATGAAGAGTAGATAGAATAGATTTAAGCAAATTTGTGAAGTATTAGATAAAGTGTGTTGTTGGTAGAGGAAGTAGTAGAAGATGGAATGATGGGAAAGGATAAAAGTGATGAGTGATGTAAGAATATTAGGGGAGAAATTAGGATAAGGATGGGAAAGAAAGTAAAGAAAAGGTTGGAGGGGGATTAGTGATAAGTTAAGTAGGAAGGTTAGGAAAGGTTGATTGAATTAGTATGAAGATAGTGATTGAAAAAGACAGTAGGGGATGGGGAGGAGGGGATAGTAGGAAGGTGGGGGGTTTGGATATAGGATTGGAATGGGTGATTTTAAGATGTTATGTGATAGTAGGTTGGTTGATGGGAATGGAGAATGGAGGAGAATAGTAGGGACTGGTCGAAGGATAGTAGTTTGAGGAGAGGGGTGAATGAGGGGAAGATGATAGGATCGATGTGTCGGGTAAAGTGTGTGGTGGATGGTGGGTCGTAGGTTTAAGACTATTGGGGAAAGGAAGTTTGGAGGTAGAGAGGATGTAAATGATTTGGTTGTTTGGGGGGTATGGAAGTTGATAGGAGATGTATGTGAAGGAGAGGGTAATGATAGATAGTTGGTGTGTAGGTTGATGAATGTGGGTTAGTGGTTGTTTGTGTATGATTATGACTGAAACAAGTAAGTAGAGAAGGGTAGTGGTGAGTGTGTGTTGTGGGGGGGGTCTTGGGTGTGGGGGAGGGGGGTGTGGGGTTATGTGTTGGGGGGGGTGGAATGGTGGGGTGGGTTTGATAGTTGGGGGGGTTAGGGGTTTGGGTAACGTTGGTGGTTGTGGAGGTGATGGGGTCGGGGGTCGGTAGGAGTTGTTGTTGGTTGGGGGTGTTGAGGTGTTGGGGGGGGTGGTTTGGGGTGTGTGTAGGGGGGGAGGGGGTTGAGGTGAGGTGTTGTGTTTTGGTTTCAGTGGTGTACTGGTGGGGCTGTTGGGGTTGTGGTTGGGGGTGGGTTTTGGGTTGTGGTTGGTTGTGGGGTTGTGGTAGGGAGGGTGGGGGGGTGTGGGTGTGTGTCTGTGGGGTGGGTGGTGTTGAGGGGTGGGTGTGGGAGTGAGGTGGGGGGGTGGGTGTTTGTTCTGGATGTGTAGGGTGGTTGGGTTGAGGTTGGTTGGGATGTGGGTGTGCGTGCGTAGGGGGGTATGGAGTGGGGTTTGTTGGCGTGGTGGTGTTGGTGGGTTTGGGTGGGGTGTGGGGGGTGTGGGCGTTGGGCCTTCATCGGGTGTGTCGAGTGTGTTGAGTTTGGGTTTCTGTGGGTGGGGGTGATTAATGGGGCTGGGTGGCGCGAGGTTTGTGGAGTGGAATTGTTGGTGTTCTTAGTGAGTGGTGTGCGGCGGCTTTAAGGTGGGGGGGTTGTATGTGGGTGGTGGGGGATGGGGGGAGGGGGGGTGGCGTCGAGGGGTGGGCAGTCGGGTGTAGAGGTGGGGGTGGTGTGGTTTAAGTGCTGGTGGGGCGTGGGGTATGTTTTATTTGTTTTTTTTGTTGGGGTGGCGTTGAGGGGGGGTGGGAGCGGGGGTAAAGTGCGTGGGGGGGGTAGGCGGAGTCGTGTGGTGGGGTGAGTGTGGGGGGGGTGATGGGGTGTGGGGAGTGGGAAAGAGTGGTACTAGTTGTGGTGAGTGGGTTGTGCTTTTGGGCGGAGGATGGTAGTGGGTGTTGGTGGAGATTGAGGATTGAGGGGGCGTGGGGGGCGCGGGGTGTGGGTGGGTGGGTGTGGGGTGTGCGGGGGGGGGAGGGGTGGGTGGTGGTGAGTGGGGGGAGTAGGGGGGGTGGTGGTGGGGGGGGGGGTGGTGGGCGGGGGGTGAGGGGGCGGGGGGGGGGGGGGAAGTGGTGGTGGGGTCCTTTAGGTGGGGGTTGTGGGTGGGGTTGGGTGTAATGCTGGTGGGGGTATGTTGGTGGTGTTGTGATGGGGGAAGAGAAGGTATAAAAAAGAGTGAAGAAACTAAAAAATGGGTGGTTGTGAAGAGAAAGGGGCGGGGGTAGTAAGAGAGGAGTGGTAAAAAAGAAAAAAGAATGTTGTTTTGAAGTTTGAATGAAAAAGAAAGATAAGTGGAGGATAAGGGAATAGAAGAGGAGTTTAGTAGGAGAGGTTGTAAGTGGGGGATCATAGGCTAGATGGCGATTGTGGGGACGCCGGTAAGGGGGATATGTTAATTGAATTTGTGGTAGATGGAGAGTGAAATGAAGATGAAGTAAAAAGATAGGAAAATAATAGGATGGGATGTATTGATATTTTGGGATATAAATGTGTAGGGGGTAGGTATTGGTATAGGTTGTTGATATAGTAGTAGGGGCGGGGTTTGTTGGCGTAGGTTATGATGGGTATGTATGGTCGGTGGTGTATTAAGGGGATAGGTAGTGTTGAGGTCGTTGTGGAGGATTTAAAGAGGTGTAGTATCGGGGGTGACTGGCGCGGATATGTGCAAAATTTGGATGTGGTTTTTTGTAATTAGGTGTGGGGGAGGGGGGAACTTAGGGTACTTTTTGTTGGGTTTGTAATAGTAGAACATATTAGTGGAGTATGGGCTGCGGGTGTGGTACGTGGGGGGTGTAGTGGGTTGTCGGGGAAGTGTTGTGTTGTGGGTGTGGGTGGTGGGGGGGTATGTAAGGTGTGGATGTGGTGGTATGGACGGTTAATATAGGTTTGTTGTGTTGATGTGGTTAGGGTTGGGTTGATTGTGGGGTGTGTGTGGGTGAATGATTATGGGTGGGACGCGAGAATAGGTGTAGTGTTAATAGTATGTTTCTATGCTTTATGGGTGGAAGATTGTTGTTAACTAAATATCTATAAAGGGAATAATAAAAATAGAATTAAATTAATTATGTTTTATTATGAATATTGTAATGTGAGTGGTGGTATAGCGGTGATAGTGTTTTTGATTAGTTGTGTTGTGTGTTTCGTAGGTTGATTAAAATTGCTGTAAGGTAGATATTAGTGGGTTAGTGTTGTGTTATGGGATAATGAATTGCGTAGATTTTTAGGTGGATTAGTTAAGGGTCGTGTAGTCGGAGGTTGGGTTGGAATTTGTTTTATGTGTTGGTGGAATGGGGGTGAGTGGGGGGTTGGTTGTTGAGTTAAGTTGTCGTTGGGATAGTTAGTGGATTGGTGTGTGTGTAAGCAATGGTTTTGATAGTATAGAAGTGTGTGTCGGTCAAATAGGACGTGGAGTGTGGATGTTTTTTGTTGCTGTTTATTATGGTGTGGGGTTTATTTTTGGTGGTGGGGGTGGGTGGGAAGTGTAGTTTGCTTTAGTTTTACGTGTCTAGAGGTTGGGTGCGGGATATGTTAGTGTTGTAATTGAGGTTGAGATGTTTGTTTGTTCGGTGCGTTTGATGTATTTGGTTGTTTTCGAAGGTATTTTAAGAAGTTTGTAGTATTGGTGGTTATAGAAAGATGGATCTGAAGTTTTTCGTGTTTATTTATTATGGGTGATGGAGGTGGTTGGGGGGTGGTAGTTTGGTGTGGGTTTAGGGTTGGTAGGGTTTGGTGAGGATTTATATTATTGGTGTGTGTGTGGATTTGGTGGACTGGTACTTGATATGGGATGGGGTTTGGTTGTGGGGGTTTGTCGGTGGGGTTGAGGGTATGTTTTGGTTGTGCATGTGTGTTGATGCTTGTTAGTTTGGTTTTGATGAATGTGATAAGGTTAGTATCGGATAGCGTCTAATAGTCCGGAAGAGTAAAGCGAAGCAAGAAGAGGCGAAGTAAGAATTAGAAATAAAGAGTAAGAACGTATAAGAAAAAGAAAGAAGGATAGGGAGAGAGCAAGAAAGAGGTGAGAAGAGGTTGAAGAAGCAAGACATGGAAGAGAGTAAGAAAAGAAATAGAAAGTAAAAATATAAGTAGGTAAGGATTTAGCTAGTGATGAAATGCAAGAAGAGTAGCGAAGAGTTAGGTGTAAAGTGATAGACGAACGCCAAGAGGAAGAAAGTAAGTAGCAGGGGTCGTAGGGAAATGAAGGATAAGATGAGGTAGAGCGTAGTTAGGCCGTAGGATGGGGATGTGATTAGGCAGGGAAGAGAGCTCGAAGCTAGTGAAGTAAGAGTAAAAATAAGAAGATAAAGGAATAGGACGAATAGTAGTGCGCATGATAAGACGAAGAAGAGCATAATGTTGTAGAAGAAAATGAAAGAAGCTAAATAGAAGAAGAAAGAAGAGGATATAGAAGGAGAAAACGTAGTCAAGCAGAAGAAGCAAAATTTAAGAAAAGGGTAAGAAAGGTTAAGAATAGAGAAGAGAGTTAGGTAGTAATGTAAGAAGAAATGTGAGAAAGAAAAGTAAAGTGAAGAAGTAGAAAGAGGAGACAGTAAGATTTTAGGGAAAGAGGGGAAGGTAGATAGATGAGTGAAGACGAAAAGAAGGAAGAGATGAAAGAAGTAAAAGAAGGTCGTAGAGATTCAGAAAGAAAGTCATCAGAAACAAGAAAGCAGAGAAGAAGAGTAAGATAAGAAGAAGAGATGATGTAGAGAACGCAAGAGAAGAGAGGAAAGAAAAGAAAAAGAAGAGGAAGAAAGAAGTGAGAAAAGAGTGTAAGAAGTAAGAAGAGTGAGAAGCAAGAAAGATGAGGAAATAGAATAGTAGAAAGAGAAGAAGAGAAGAAGAAGAAAGATAATATGAAGAAGGAGATAGTAAGAAGAATAGAAGAATAGAATAGAAGAAGAAGAAGATAGTAAGATAGAAAGTAAGAAGAAGATAGAAGAAAGAGAGTAAGGAAAAGAATAGAAGTAAGTTAAAGAAAAGTAAAGAAAAAAGATAGTAAGAAAGATTAGAAAGAAGATTAAAGAAAAAGAAGAAGAAGAAAGTGAAAAGGTAAGAAAAAGAAAGAGAAGAGAGAAGTAAGAAGACGAAGAAAAATAGAAAGAAAAGAAGAATAAGAAAGAAGAGATATAAAAGGAAGAAAAGATAAAGAAAAAGAATAGAAGAGAAGGAGAAAGAGAATAGAAGAAGAAGGAAAGAAGGAATAGAGAAAAGAGAAGAAGAATAGCAAGAGAAGAAGAGAAGAAAGGAAGATTCAAGGAGAAGAAAGAGTCAGGAAGTTAAGAGTGGAAAAAGAAGAAAAGAAAGAAGAGGAAGTAAAGAAGGAAGAAGGAAAGAAAGAAGAAGAAGATTGAAAAAAAAGAGGAAGAAAAAAGAAGCAAAAAGGATGAAGAAACATCGAGAACAGAAGAAGAAAGAAGTAAGTAAAAAGAAAGATGATAGAAAGAAGGAGAAGAAAGAAATAGGATAAGGAAAAGAAAGACGAGGTGACAAAGAAATAAGGGAAAAAAAAAAGAAGAAAAAAAAAAGAAAAAAAAAAAAAAATAAAAAAGATAAAAGAAGAAAAAAAAAAAAGAGAATGAAAGAAGGAAAAAAAAGAAAAAGGAAAGAAAAAAAAAAAATAAAAAGAAAGAAGAAATACAAAAAAAAATAAAATAAAAAAAAAAAGGTCGTGGTGTAGGCAGTGATGGTAGTGAAAGGGTGTCGGAAGCGATTGCTTTGTGTAGTACTTGTTGAGGAAGATTGCTTTAGTCAGTCGTGGGTGAAAGGTTTGTGTGCAAGAATAGGTGCTTGTACGTATAGAGGGTAAGGATGTAAAGAGAAAGGAAAGGCTATGAACGAGGGATAGAAAAGAGTAAGGAATTTAGAAATAAGCAAGAAGATTGGTCTTTTTAAGAAAAGAGAAGTAGGAGAAAGGAAGATATGAGCAGTAGAGTAAAGAATCGAAGGCAGATAGAAGGGCTTCGCAAGTGATGAGGAAAGTAGCACTGGTAGACAAGGAAGATTGTAAATGAAAGGTAAATTAAGGGAGGGAGAAGTAGGTAAGGGAATCGAAGAAGAGAAGGAGAAGGAAGGAAGAGAAGAGATAGAAGAGAGATTAAAAAGTCTAGAAGAAGGTACGAGTATAGAGAGGATCTAAGACAAGAGAAAGTGGAAAAGGAGGGATAAGAGGTAGTGAAAGAGATGTAGAAGAGCCCAAGTAGGTAAAAGAACGAGAGAGGAGATAGAGTGTAAGAAGAGAAATGAGAGAGAGATTAAAGAGAAAGGAGAAGATAGGTGCTAGAGTTTTACAAATGGGGAAGAAGAATAAGTTCAGTCCTGGGTTAGAGGTAAGAGGTTAACGGAAGCAGTGTTAATTTGTGGGGGAGAACGTTGGATGGGTGGTGATGCGAAAGGAAAAGGAGAAGAATTACTGTAGGAGTTGAAGAGGGTTCAATGTGGGTTAAGGAGAGGTATCGTTAAACTGAGACGATAAAGTGCGGGTCGGTGCTTTAAGTGGAATTGGGTGTAAGAAGGTGCAGTCGGAGAAGGAAAATAATCGGTGTTTTTTTGATTAAAGAGAAAGCCAAGAGAAGAAGGGTAGGGTTAAGAGTCTCTGCACGTTAAGAAAAGAAGGCTACAGAAGATCGATAGCAAGAAGCAATGAGTACGAAAGATTGAGGAAAAGAAGAAGAGTATGGTTGTAAGCAATGAAAGTGATGTAACGTAAAGAAAGAGAAGGAAGAATAGTAGTATAAAATCGTATAAGGTAAGCATAAGGGGAAGTTATGGGACGGTAGAAGATTAGGCAACAGGATAAGTAGAAAGAAGAGAGAAGAGGGTGAAGGAGTGTAGGATAAAATGGGTAAGTATTATATGAATGTAAGAATTGGCTAAAGTGTGGGAGTATTATGGGGAGGGATAAAGGAAGATTTGTGATAAGGTAAAGTAGAAAGGAACGAATGCGAAGAAAAGGGCAGAGAGGAAAGGGAAACGTAAGATATATCAAGGCTAAGAAGTTTGAAGTGGATATGCTAGAAGAAGATAAGAAGTAGATGTTAGGCAATGAAAGATAGAAGAGAAGAAAGAATAAAGGGTAAAGCGGATTAGAAAGACTGAAGGTGATGAAAAGAAGAGGACAAGGATGTATGTGTGTAGAGGGAAAAAGGACTAAAGGAAAAAAAGGGGAACAAAGGCGGAGAGAGAGAGAAAAAAAGAGGAATCGGGAGGAAGGGAGTATTGGGTGAATAAAATAAAGAAAAGGGTAAGGGGGGAGATGGTGAAATGGAGAGGGAAAAAAAGATAAAAACAAGTGGAAAATAAGTCGGAGAAGCTGATAAGAAGAAAAGAATGTGTTAAGGGGAATAATAAGAGGGTGGGAACAACAAGGGGAAATAAAGGTGCAGAAGGGGTGAAAGGACGGGAAAGATGAAAAGGGAAAAGAAAGAGAATGAAAACTGGGGGAATTAAAAGAAAGAAAGAGAAAAATAAGGGAAATGGAAGAAAGGGGGAGAGTGGGGAGAACTAATTGGGAGTTAGAGAAACTGGATCATAAGGGAGGGGGAGATAGAAATGTGGAAGAAAACGACTTAAATGGGGGGAAAAAGATGGAGGAACAAGGTGAAAATGAGAATAAAAGGCTGTGGAAGGGGAAAAGGCAAAAGAATAAAGGGAGAATAAAAGGGGAGAAAGAAGGAAGAAAGAAGATGAAAAGAAATAAGGGTGGAAGAAGTTGGGGGGTGAGGTCGATTGGAAAGAGGAAAAGAGGAAAAGAAAGAAGAAGAGTATTTACGAGTGGAATGGATAAGAAGTGGCGAAGAAAAGGATAGAGAAAAAAGAAGAAAAGTGGGGGAAAAGATGGGATAGGAGGGGGAGAAAGGATGGGAATTAGCGGGGGACACTCAGAGAAATTAGACTTTTGAAGGTGGGGGGAAAATAAGTGAAAAAGAAAAGAGGCGATTGGGGAAGTGCGGGGGTGCGAGAACGGGGGGAGGGGAAATGAAAGGAGGGAAAGAAAGAATGATGAAAGTAAGAAAGGAATGAAGGAGGGGAAAAAAAGCCGAAAGAAGAAAGGTAATTAAGGGAAGAAAAAAGGAAAAGATGGGAAAGAGAAAAAGGGAAGGGGAGTATGGGAAGATATGGTAAGAAGGGGAGGGAAGAAAGGACCGAAAGAAAGAGAGAGGGAGGGGAAAAGGAGGGAAGAAGGCTGAAGGGGAATGGAGCGGAGGAAAAAAACAAGGAAAGAGGAGGGGGGGGAAAGGTGGGGATCGAAAGAAGGATGGAAGGACGGGGGGGGGGGTGAAAAGGGGAAGGGGAAGTATTAACAAGTAAAAAAAGGTAGGGAGAAGGGAAGGAGAGGGGGCGAGGGGGAAAAGGGGAAGGGCCGATAAGTGAATGGAGAGGATAAAAATTAGAAAGACATAGAAGTGATAGGGAGGGGGAAAAGAGTGTGAAGTGGGGGTTGATAAGGGGGGGGGTCAAAAGTTTTGTGCCTTTTATCTCGTTTTATGAGTGTGTTTATTTGTTGTTTTTGTGTAGATTGGTTTTATGGTGGGTGTGACAAGTTTCCAGCTGCGGTATCTGGTTATGGTCTGGTTAGTTTCTTTGTGGTACTCTTCAGTTTGGCTTGAAAGGGAATATGGGGGAAAATAGAAAGAGGAAAGTATGGGGAAAGAGGATTTAAGGGAAATATGAGTACAAAAGACGGGGGAGGCGATAGTAGGGATGATAGAAAACGGTGAAAGGAGAATCAGAAGAAGATGAAGGGGAAAGGAATAAATGATGGGGAATTGGGGCGAGGGGGGGAAGGAAGGGAGAAATGACAAAAGTGGAGGAAAAGTAGGGGATAAGAGGGAAAGGGGGTGGAAAATCAGAAATGTACTAGAAGGAAGAGAGAGGGGTAAAGGACGTGGGGAAGGAAAGTGGGAAAGAAATTAGAATAACGGAAGGAGGAAAGAGGAAGAAGGGAAAAGGAAATAGGAGAAAAAGGGCGAAAGGGGGGGTGGAAGTGATAAAAGGGGTAAAGGGGGGGGGGGGGTGGAGATGAAGAGGATAAGGAAAGGGAAAGGAGGGAATCGGCAAAAGGAAAGAGGAGAGGGATAAAGTAAAGAAGGGGAGATGGATTGACGCAGGGATAGTGGGAGAGGGATAGAGTGATAGGAGATAAAATACAAGTGGGAGTGTTAAAGAGAAGAAGTGAGAGGGGGAATAAAAAAGCGAAGGAAGAACTGGATTGGCGGGGCGGATAAGGGGGAAAATGGGGGGAGAGGGACAACGTGGTGAAGAATAAGGGGAGAATGGGGAAGTGGGGGAGAATGATTAAGTGAAAGGAAGATTGGGGGGAAAGATAAATTGAGAAGGGGTGTGGGAAAAAGGAAAGAAGAAAGTAAAAGAAGATAATGGGAGGGAAGGGTAAGAAGTGGGGGGGTTGCGGGACAAGATAGAGGAACCCTCAGAAGAGAGCAAGACAAAGGGGGATAGTGGAGAGGGAGAGAAGAAAGAATGTTTGGAAAGGGGAGATAAGGAGAAAGGTGTGGGGAGGGGGGTGCGGGGGGGACAATAAAAGGATAATTAGTACAAGGAGGAAAAAGAGGAAATGAAGGGTATAAATGATGGAGGATGGGGAAAAGGGGGGCGAGGGGGGGAAAGACAGGAGAAGTGGGGAAATTAAGGGGGGAGAAAAAAGGGGAGAGGGGGGGGGGAGTAAGGTGTGAGAAAGAAGTAAAGGGTGGGGAATGGAAAGGTGAAGATTATCAGGGGGTTGGGGGGAATATGGGAATAAAGACGAAGGGGAATAAAGCGTGGAAAGAAGAAAAAGAAGTAAAGGGAGGGGATGGGGCGTGGGATCAAGAATTGAATTGTGAGGGAATAAAGAGGGCAGAAAGGAAAAAGGGAGGAGAAAGATGGGGGAAGGAAAGGGATAGGATAAGAAGGAAAGTGGGGTGAAAAGGAGGGGGGAGGGTAAAGATAAGGAGGAAGGGAAGAGAAAGGGAAGAAAAGGAAAAGGCGAAAAAAGCGAAAAGAAAAAATGGAAAGTATTAATTAAGATTGATAAGGATGGAAAGATAAGATAGAGGATGAAAAGCTTAAAAAAGGAATATGCTAGAAAAATGGAAAGAGGGGAAAAAGAAAAAGAAAAAAGGATATGGGAAGAAAGATAGCCCCAGGGAATGGCAGAAAAAGGGGAAGGGGGAAGGGGGGAACAGGGGGGAGAAGGAAAGGAAACACAATAAGAAGGAAGTGGAGATAAATGGGGGGAAAAGAGAGAAAGAGGGAAAAGAGAGAAGAAAAGGACAAAGGGAAAAAAGTGGGACAAAGAACAGAAGGAGATAGGAGGGGGGGGGAAAGAAGGGAATAGGAAGGGAAGAGGGAAAGAAAAGAAGAAAAAAGGAAAGGGGAAGAAGAAGAAAGAAAGAAGGAAGGGAAAAAAGAAGAAAAAGGATGGGGGGGGGGGGGAGGGGGAAATGGGGGAGGGGGGGGGGGGGGTGGGGGGGAGGTGGGGGGGGGAGGAGGGGAGGGGGGGGGAAGGGGAGGTAAGGGGAGAAAGAAAGGGGAAGAAAGAAGAAAGAAGTAAAAAGAAAAAAAGAAGAGGGGGGGGATAAGGAAGGGAGTATGAGAAATAAGGGGAAAATAAGTGGGAAGAAACAAGGAAGAAAGGGGGTTTAAGAAGTTATAAGTTGAAGATAAGGTAGAGGGGACAAACTGAAAAAGATGGTGGGAAAATGGTTCCCCATAAGGAAAGGAATAGAGTAAACTATGATAGGAGTGTGGAATAAAAGAAATGAAGAGATAAGTGAAAGAGAATAAGAAAAGGATTAAAAATGAAAGGAAGGGATGAGGATAGGGGAAAAGGAGTTGTAAGTGAAGGATATTATAGGATGAAATGAGGTGATAGAAATGGAATTTAGGAAAAGAAGACATGAAGTATCAGAAGGGAAGGTTGGGGGGAAAAGAACAGGTGTGTGGTGTGGGTTAGGGAATGAAAGAGATGTAAGACAAAAAGTAAAGAGATTAAGATTATAGGGGTTGGAAGATAGTAAGAGAAAATGGAATAGTCTGGGGTCCAACGAGAAGAAGGGAAAGGTTGGTCTTGTTTTTTTGATTGTGGTTCTGGAAGTGGAGAGAAAGGAATTGAAAAATTAAACTAACTAGGGTAGAAAGTTGGTGAAATGAAGAAGAATAAAAGTATTTGGGGGGAAAGAAGAATTGAAGGGAAATGGTAAAGAAAAGGGAAGAGGGGGGGGTCAATAAGAAGGTGATGAGGTGAGGTGATAGGGTAAAGGAGATAGAAAAGGAAAGGATAAAAATAACACCGGACAAAAGATAGGGAAAGAAAAAAAGGACGAAGAAGAAAGTAAGTAGAATTGAATAGATTAGTGTAAGAAGAGGGATAAAGGATAGGTATTATTAAAGGAAGGAGGAGAGTAGGAGAAAGTATTGTGGAAGGGGGGGATGGTGGGGGGGAGAGGGGCGGGGGTGGGTAGGAAAAATGGTGATTAGAAGTAATGGGGAAGGGTAGTCATAAAGGTATATGTAAGATTAGTTTAAAATGAGATAGAAGGTAGGAATGTAGGGAGTGAAAAGGAGAAGAGGAAAGAGAAGGAGAAAATAAAGGAATGAAATGGGAAAGGACGAGGTCAAATAGAAGGGAAACGAGAAAAGTGGAACAGAAGAAGTGCAGGGTAAGAAGTATTTAAGAGAAAAAGAAGGTAGGGGGGAATATAGAGAACGTAAAGAGATGGGGGGAAGATGGAAGGAGGGGGGGGGGAAGGAGGGGGGGGGAAGGGGGGGGGGCTAGGGGAGGGGTGGAGGGGGGGGGGAGGGAGAGGTGAGGGGGGGAGTGGGGAGAGAAGAAAAGTAGAGAGGAGAAGGGGAGGGTGAGAGGAGGGAAAGAGTGAGGAAGATAGAAGGGGGGGGAAGGAAGAAGAAAAGATGGAGAAGAGGAAGAGGAGGAAGGAAGAAAAAGAGAAGGAGAGAAGATGAAGAAGGGAGAATGGAGAGAGAGGAAGAGGGAAGAATGAAGGATGAAAGATGGAGAGGGAAGAAGGAAGAAGGATGGAAGGGAAGAAGAGGGGGGAGGGAGGGGGGGGGGGGGGGGGGGGAGGGGGGGGGGGGGGGAGGGGGGGAGGGTGGGGGGGGGGGGGGGGGGGGGGGGGGGGGGAGGGGGGTGGGGGGGGGGGGGGGGGGGGGAGAGGGGAAGAATGAGAAGGGGGGGGGAGATAGAGAGAAGCGAAGAAGAAGAAAGGGAAGAAGAGAAGAAAGAAGAAGAAGGAAGGAAGAGGAAGGAAGTGAAGTAAGAAGAAGAAGAAAGAAGAAGAAGAAGAAAGAAAGGGAAGGAAGAATGAGAGGGAACGAAGAATGAAGGGGAATTAGAAGCGACGAAGGACGCAGAAGGAAGAGAGGAAGAAGAAGAGGACGAAGGAGAAGGAGATAATGAAGGTAGAAGAAGGAGAAGAAGAAGGAGAAGGGAAGAGAAGAAGGAACCTCGAAAGGAAGATTACTGGGGGGGGGGGGGGGACGCGGGAGGGGTTTGGTGTGGTGGGAGGGGTGGGAATGAGGAGAAGAAGAGAGAATGGAAGAAGTAGAAAGAAGAGAAGTATTAGAAGAGAAGAAGAAGAAGGAAGTAGAAGAGGAAAGAAGGGCGCGAGAAGTGGAAGAGGTAGAAGAAGAAGGATGAAGAAGGGACGGGAAGCAAGAAGAAAAGAACCAGGAAGAGGAGAAGTTAAGAGAAGAAGAAAAGAGAAGAGAATGAAAGCGCAGAGGAGAGAATGACGAAGGAAGAAGTAAGAAGAAGCAGAGAAGGACAGAAGAAGAAGAAGCATGAAGTAAGGGAGAAGAAGAACGAAGGAAGGAAGTAGAGAAGAAGAAGAAGAAGGAGGGGGAGGAGAACTGGGAGGGGAAGGTATAGGGACGAGTTAGACTCTCACAGAAAGACCGCTGAAGGAAGGATAGAAGGAGTAAGAGGGAAGAAAGAAGGAGACAGGAGAAGGGAGAAGATAGAAGAAAGAGGGGAGACAGAGGAAGAAGAAGAATGAGAGAAGGAGGGGAGGGGAGAGCCAGGGAGATGACAGAAGGGAGAAGACAGAGTAGGGAAGACAATCGGCAGGGGCGGAAGAGAATGAAGAAGAGGAGAGGGAAGAGAGGGAGTGGGGAAGAAACGGATAGGAGAAGTATATCTAGGTTGAAGGGTAAGGAGGAAAGAAGAAGGTTAAGAAAGAACAGTAAGGAGGAGGGAAATGGAGGGAGAGGGAAGAGAAGAAGAGAAGTCGGAATAAAGAAGGAAGAAGAAAAGGAGTAAGAGAAGATGAGAAAGAGAAAGAAAGAAGAGAAGGAAAGAAGAAAGGAAGAGAAAAGAGAAAAGAAGAAGAAGAAAGAAAGAAGAAAAGGAAAGAAGAAGAAAGAAAGAGAGAGAAGAGAAAGAAAGAGGAAAGAAAGAAGAGAAAAGAAAGAGAAAAAGAGAAAAGAAGAAGAAGAAGAAAAGAAAGAAGAAGGAAGAAAAGAGAAGAAAGAGAAGAAAAGAAAGAAGAAGAAAGAGAAGAAAAAGAGAAAGAAGAGAGAAAGGAGAAGAAAGGGGGGAGAAGAGAAGGGGGAAAGAAGAAGAAGAAGGAGAGGAGGAAAGAGAAGGAGAAGGATAAAGAAAGAGAAGAGAAAGAGAGAAGAATAAGAGAAAGAGAGAAGGAAAAGAAGAGAAGAAAGAGAAAGAGGGAGAAAGAGTGGAAAAAGAAAGAAGGGGAAAAAGAAAGAGAAAAGAAGGGAAGATAGGAAGAATGAAGGAAGGAAAAGAAGGAAGAGGAAAAGAGAAGAAAAGAAGGAAGAGGAAATGTAGAAGAAAGAGAGAAAGGAGAAGATAAAGAAGGAAAAGAAGAAAAGGAAAAGAAAGAAAGAAAGAAGATAAGATAAGAGAAGAAGAAGGAAAGGGGGGAGGGGGGGGGGAGGGGGAGGGGAAAGAGGAAAAGAAAGGAGAAGGAAGAAGAACAAAGAAAGGAAAAAAAAGAAAGAAGGAAAGAAAAGGAAAGGGAGTGATGGAGGAAAAACAAGAAGCCGCTACTGAGTACCATTAACAGAAAGTAGAGTGGAGTAATAGGATAAGTAAATAAAAATGTGTAGGAAAAGAACAGAGTGAGAAAGAACGTAGGTAAAGTAAAGGCAAAGAGGGCATGAAAGAAGAAAAGGAAATGGAAGAGACAAGAAAAATTCAGAAGAAGCAAAAAAAACGTAAACGAAGTAAGGGAAGGTTAGAAAAGGGAAAGGAAAGAATCTGAAAAGAAATAAAAGAAAGAAAGGAGAAGCAAAAAAAAAGTATATAAGTTAAACGAAAGAGTAAAAGAAACGGAAAAACTATTTAAGTCTAGAACCTCTGGCGTACTAAGGTTGAGTCTTCAATATAGTATTCCCCAAATAAGGGACAAGAGGCACCGGATAAGCCAAATCGAAACCGCATACGATACAGGGCCGGGGGCCCGGACGAGAGCGTCGCGCGCGGCAGAGCCGCGCCAGCGCGCGCGGGCCGAAGGAAAGTAAGATGAGAAGCCGACCCAGAAGAGTCGAATGAAGACGGTACGGAGTCGGGAAGAGAAGAGGAAGAGAGAAGTGATAGAAAGAAGTAACAATAATGAAGGATAAGGGGGGAGAAGTAAGAGGATTGAGAAGGAGATGTTAGGGACTAAAGTGGAATAAATGATGTAAAGAGGTATGGGGAAGAAAAAGAAATAGAAAGGGTAAAAGTGGGAAAAAGCGAGATAAAGAAAAGAGGGGGATTAAAACATATATAAGAATAATAAATAAAGAAAGGGCTATAAGGGTGACAGACATGTTAATTGTGTGTCCCTAAAAGAATGGTGAAAAGCGGGAGGAGAAAGAGCAAAGGACGGAGAGACAAGGCGGAAAGGGAAACCCAAGAAGTAGAAATGAAGACCAAAGGGGAAACAGAAATGGGCAAAAGGGGGAGAAAAAGGAAGGAGCCTAAGAAGAGAGGGGAAGTAAAGTAATAAAATGAGAAGATATTAGTAGGATGTATGGTGATAATAGTTTTAAGATGAAGAAAGATTATTTGATAAGAATTATGAGATAGTAGGAAAGGTTTATGTAAGTATTACGATAATATTGTGAAATAAGTATGGATGGAAGCGACACATAAAAGGGATAAAGTGAAAGATGAAGATTGAAAATGAATAGGGACGTAGAACAAGAGAGGTGAAGTATAAAAAAAGAAAAGGAAGGAAAAGAAAAGAAATAGAATAAAAAAGGAGAAAGAAGAAAGAAAAAGAAAGATAGAGAAAAATGAAAAAAGAAGGACGCAAAAATGAATTATGAGAAAAAGGGAGGCAATTAGAAGAGGTGCAAGATAGAAAGTATAAGACTAATGTGGATTAAAAGTAGATTAAGTATGATTTTTGAGAAGGATTAGGTTGAGTAGATACAAGTTATGAAATTAGGGAGAGAAGTATTATTATAATTTGGGTTTGTGTGGGGGATGATGTATTTGGAAAGTTTGAATGGTTGTGAAATGTAATGGTGTTGATATTTTAATTTAAGGGAAAGGAGTGTGACATTAAAATTAAGTATGGGGGATCTAGAATTCAGATAATTAATAATAAGACATATAAAAAGTGAGAGTGTATTATGATAATGTTTAACGTAAGAAGAATATATGAATTGTAATTTTAAGGACAGATTTAAGAAGTAAAGGGTTATGTTGTCAAGAATAGTGGATGGTGGTTGGATAGTTTGAGTTGGGGTGGGGTGTGGTTTGAATAAGATTTATAGAAAGTTTTTTTCTAAATTTTTTTTTTTTTTTTTTTTAAGCGCATAGTATGTGTTGTATGTGTTGAAGTTGAATAATGAATTTTTAGAATATTTTGATTAAGTTGAAAGAATAAGAAAGTGTTAAAGTTTGTGTTAATATATAGATAGTAAAGAAGGGGTAAATATAATGTAATTTAAGTGTTGTTAAGTTAATGTGGGGAGTGAAAGTGGAAAGTAAATTTAAATACGTGGGATGAAAATGTTAAAAATGAGATTAAGTAAACGGCCCAGGAAGCGGTGATGGTTAATTGAGAAGAAAGGGAATAATTAATTTAATGAATGTTTGTGTGGTTTAAGAGGGCGTTATTTGAGTAGAGGTTATTTTTATTAGAAGAAGAAAAATTGTGATAAGATAAGAATAGAAAGAAATAGTGTTATCAGGAGGATTTATTATTGGTTGGTTATTGTAATTTAGAAAAGAAAAGATAGGGATAAGAAGATTTTAGTGGGGGGTGTGATATGATAAAGTTTAGGTGAAGAGTGGAGTTTAAGGAAGTAGAAAAAAGTTGTAATGTTTAGATAAATGAAAAGTAATTTTTTAATGTATGATTGAGTAGGGGATAGTGAAGAATGAATAAGGTATTTTATTTTTCTTTAATGGTTATGTGTATAGGTACCAATGGTGGTATATTATAGGAAGGTGTTGTGATTTTAAGTGATCAATTTATTGTGATTTGACAAAGAAGTTTGTGGTAATTTTAAGTAGTGGAAGAATATGAGATTTTAGTGATTATTAGTAGAGGGTGGGTGGCGTGGTAGTAGAGATAATTAAAGAACGCACAAGGAAGACAGGGGGGAGGATAATAAATAATGAAATGATATAGAAGAAGGGATATGTCATAATTGGAATATAAAGGGTAAGAAGTGGGAGAAAAAGAGAGAATGAAAAGAAGAGAAAACCCTTTTGATGAAATTGAGAATTTAAGATATTGTGTGTAGTTTTTTAAGAGACTTAAAAAACAGAAGGGAAGTAAAGATAGGGAAAGAAAGAATAAAAGTGAAGGAAAAAAGGGGAGGGCTGAGAGAATAGGGTATATTTAGGAGAATGTTAGGGACTATTTAGAGAAATAATTAGATCTAGCAAGAGGTAAGAAAGGGTGGGTGATAAAGGGGGATTAAAAGATGTTATTGAGATAGGTCATCACAAAGAACACGGAAAGCAAGGGCTACCAAAGTAAAGTGGAGAACCTACTTGCAGAGGGGGGTACAAAGGGTAAGAATGAGGAGATAAAGAATAATATAACTATGACTATAGATATAGAAAAAAGAAGGAAAGGGGGGGAAGGGGGGGGAGGGTGGGGGGAGGGGGGGGTAGTGAGAGAAGATCAAGTAAATAAGAAAGGGGGGATTAAAGATTGAGAGGGAAAAAGTGTTGAAGAAAAAGAAATGAGATTTAAAGATATAGAATGGAGGGAATAGATTGTGTGTTGAGAAGGAAGGGTATTAGAGTAAGCGTTTAGAAGATAAATAAGGATGTGTGAGAGTGTTGGAAAATGTGTTTGAATTGAAGAGAAAAGAAGAGAATGAAAAAGTATAAGAAAGAAAATAAAGTTGAAAAAAAAAAAAAAAAAATGTAAAAAAAGGGATTGAAGAAGGACAGAATGATAAAACAGAAAGTGTGTTAAAAAGGTGCGCATCTCATCACAAGAAATATATAAAATAGCGTGGATATATAAGACAATGAAGTGAGTGAATATTCAATTGAATTTTGAAATAAGGGATTAGAAAAGAATATACTATGGTGAATCATGTGACAAGATAGATTCTGACCACCAAGTAGAAAAGAGATGAGGAGGTTGGGGGGGTTGATGAGGGAATAGGTAGAAAAGAAAAGAAAAGTTGAGAAGAAAGGAAAGAAGATAAAGAAGGGGGAAGGGCCCGGGATGAAAAAAGGGGGGATGGAGAAGGTGTGAGGAGAAAAAAGAAAAAAAGGAACAGAAGATAAATGAAAAAGCTTGTAGAAAAGAAAGAGAGCGCATAGGAGAAGGCCCTGATAGTGCCAGAGGAAGCGAAAGAAGCTGACGAGCAAAAAGGTTGCGAGGAAGAGAAAGAAGAAGCCAAAGGATGAAACGGGAGTCATCCAAGAAAGCGGGACAGGAAAAGGAAGAATTGAAAAGAAGTACGGGGAGACAAAGAGTGGCCCTCTATGGCGAACGAATAAAGACGACGTGATAATACTGTATGAATTGAACTCAAGGAGTAAGATATAAGTGTGAAGGAAGAAGAGATGGACGCGTTGGATACAAGAAGACACAGTCTGAAAGAGGGAATTTAAGGAAAAGAAAAGAGGGATAGAGATATAAAGTACAAGAAAGGGAGGAAGAATAAGAAGAGAAGGAAAAGAAGGGAAGAAGAAAAGGAAAAAAGAAAGGAAAACTCAAATCTGATTCAAGAGAAGAAAGAAAAAGAAAGGATGAATGAAGAAATCAACAGAAGTAAAGGGAAAGAGAAGAACAGAAATAGGAAAAGAAGAGAGAGAAGGAAGAAGAACAAGAAGAGAAGAAAGAAGATAAGGAAAGAAAGAAGAGAGAAGAAAAGAGAAGAAAAAGCATAGAAAGGGAGTGAAGAGAGAGAAGAAGAAAATAAAGAAAGAAAAAGAAAGATCAAGAGAAAAGAAAGAAGTGAAGAGATAAGATAAAGAAAAGAAAAGGAAAAAAGAAAGAAAGAAAGAAAAAGAAGAAAGAAAAAGAGAAAAGAAGAAAAAAAGAAGAAAAGAAGAAAAGAAGAAGAAAGAAGAAAGAAAAAAGAAAGAAAGAGAAGAAAAGAAAAGAGAAAGAAGAAAGAGAGAAGACAGAAAAGAAAAAGAAAGAAGAAAAGAAAAAAAGAAAGAAAGAAGAATAGAAGAGAAAGAAAAGAAGAAAAAGAGAAATAGAGAAGAAGAAGCAGAAGAAAGAAGAGAGAAGAAGATAAGAAAAGAAAAAGAAAAGGAAATAAAAAGGAAGAAGAGAAAAGAGAAAGAGAAAGAAGAAAGGAAAAAGAAAGAAAGAAGGAGAAAGAAAGAGGAAAGAAAAAAGAAGAGAAAAGAGAAGAAGAGAAAAAAGAAAGAAGAAAGAGAAGAAAAGAAAAGAAGAAAAGAAGAAGAAGAAAGAAAGAGAAAGAAAAAGAGAAAGAAGAAAAGAAAGAAGAAGAAAGAAAAGAAGAAAAAGAAAGAAAAGAAAGAAAAAAAGAAAAAGAAGAAAGAAAGAAAGAAAGAAGAAAAGAAAAGAAAGAAGAAGAAAAGAAAGAAGAAAAGAGAAAGAAAAAGAAGAAGAAAGAAGAAAGAGAAAAAGAGAAGAAGAAAGAAGAAAAGAAAGAAAAAGAAGAAGAGAAAAGAAAGAAGAAAAAGAAGAAGAAAAGAAAGAAAAGGAAAAGAAAGAAAAAGAAGAAGAAGAAAGAAAAGAAAAAGAAGAGAAAAGAAAAGAAGAAAGAAAGAAGAAAGAAAAGAAAGAAGAAGAAAGAGAAAGAAAAGAAGAAAAGAAAGAAAAGAGAAGAAGAAAGAAGAAAAAGAAGAAGAAAAGAAAGAAGAAAAGAAAGAGAAAGAGAAGAAGAAAAGAAAAGAAAAGAAAGAAGAAAAGAAGAAAAGAAGAGAAGAAAAGAAGAAAAAGAAGAGAAAAGAAAAGAAGAAAAGAGAAAGAAGAAAGAAAAGAAGAAAAAAAAGAAGAAAGAAAAGAAAGAGAAAGAAAAAGAAAGAGAAGAAAGAAGAGAAGAAGAAAGAGAGAAAAAGAAAAGAAAAGAGAAGAAAGAAGAAAAGAAAAAAGAAGAAAGAAGAAGAAAAGAAAGAAAAGAAGAAAAAGAAGAAAGAAGAAAAAGAAGAGACAGAAAAGAGAAAGAAAAAAGAAAGAAGAAAAGAAAAAGAGAAGAAAAGAAAAGAAGAAGAAAGAAAGAAGAAAAGAAGAAGAAGAGAGAAAGAAGAAAGAAAGAAGAAAGAAAAGAAAGAAAAAGAAGAAAGAAGAAAAGAAGAAGAAAAGAAGAGAGAAGAAAAGAAAGAAAGAAGAAAAAGAGAGAAAAGAAAGAAAGAAGAGAAAAGAAGAAAGAAAGAAGAAAGAAGAAGAAAAAAGAAAGAGAGAAAAAGAAAGAAAAGAAAGAAAAGAAGAGAAAGAAAAGAAGAAAGAAGAAGAAAAGAAAGAAAGAAGAAAAAGAAGAAAAAAAGAAAGAAGAAAGAAAGAGAGAAAGAGAAGAAAGAAAAGAAGAGAAAAGAAAGAAAAAGAAAAGAAAGAAGAAAGAAGAGAAGAAAGAGAAAAGAAAAGAAAAGAAAAGAAAAGAAGAGAAAGAAAGAAGAAAGAAAAGAAAAGAAGAAAGAAGAGAAAAGAAGAAGAGAAAGAAAGAAGAAAAAGAAAAGAAAGAAAAGAGAAAGAAGAAGAAAGAAAGAAGAAGAGAAGAAAGAAAGAGAAAAAGAAAAGAAGAAGAAAAGGAAAAAGAAGAGAAAAAGAGAAAAGAAAAGAGAAGAAAAAAAGAAGAAAGAAAAGAAAGAAAGAAGAAAGAGAAGAAAAGAAAAAGAGAAAGAGAGAAGAAAGAAAAGAAAAAGAAAGAAAAGAAAAAGAAAGAAGAAAGAAAAAGAAAAGAAAAAAAGAAGAAAAAAGAAGAAAAGAAAGAAAAGAAAAGAAGAAAAGAAAGAAAGAGAAAAGAAAGAAAAGAAAGAAGAGAAGAAAAAGAAAGAAAAAGAAGAGAAAAAGAAAGAAAGAAGAAAGAAGAAAAAGAAAGAAAAAAGAAGAGAAGAAAGAAAGAAAGAAGAAAGAAAGAGAAAGAAGAAGAAAGAAAGAAAAAGAGAAAAGAAGAGAAAGAAAGAAAGAAAAGAAGAAGAAAGAAAAGAAGAAGAAGAAAAGAAGAGAAGAAAGAAAAAGAAGAGACAGAAAGAAGAAAAGAAAGAAGAAAGAAAAAAAGGAAAGAAGAAAAGAAAGAAAGAGAAAGAAAGAAAGAAGAAGAAGAAAAGAGAAAGAAAAAGAAAAAGAAAGAAAGAAGAAAAAGAAAGAGAAAAGAAAGAAAAAGAGAAAGAAAGAAAAAGAGAAAAAGAGAAGAAAGAAAAGAAGAAAAGAAGGAAAAGAAAAAAGAAAGGAAAAAAGAGAAAAGAAAGAAGAGAAAAGAGAAAGAAGAAAGAAAGAAAGAGAAGAGAAAGAAAAAGAAGAAAAGAGAAAAAGAAAGAAGAAAAGAAAGAAGAAAAAAGAAAAAGAAAAAGAAAGAAAGAGAAAGAAAGAAGAAAAAGAAGAAAAGAAAAGAAAAGAAGAAAAGAAGAAAAGAGAAGAAAAGAGAAGAAAGAGAAAGAAAAAGAAGAAAGAGAAAGAAGAAAAGAAGAAAGAAGAGAAAAAGAAAGAAGAAAGAAAGGAAACGAAAAGAAAGAAAGAAAAAGAGAAGAAAAAGAAAGAGAAAAAGAAGAAAGAGAAAGAAGAGAAAAGAAAAAGAAGAAAGAGAAGAAAAGAAAGAAAAAGAAAAGAAAAGAAAAGAGAAAAAGAAAGAAAAAGAAAGAAAAAGAAGAAGAGAAAGAAAAAGAAGAAAAGAGACAGAAAAGAGAAGAAAAGAAAAAGAAGAGAAGAAAGAAGAAAAGAAGAAAGAAGAAAGAAAGAAAAGAAGAGAAGAAAGAAGAAAAAGAAAGAAAGAGAAGAAAAGAAAGAAAAAGAAAAGAAGAGAAGAAAAGAAAAAGAAAGAAAGAAAAAAGAAAAAAGAAAGAAAGAAATAGAAAAAGAAAAAAGAAGAAAGAAAGAGAAAGAAAAGAAAAGAGAAGAAAAGAAGAAAAGAGAAGAAAAGAAGAAGAGAAAAAGAAAGAAGAAAAGAAAAAGAAGAAAAAAGAAGAAAGAAGAAGAGAAAAGAAAGAGAAAAAGAAAAGAAAAAGGAAGAAGGAGAAAGAAGAAAGAAGAAAGAGAAAGAAAAGAAAGAGAAAAGAAGAAAAGAAAAAGAAAGAAAGAAGAAAAGAAGAAAGAGAAAGAAGAAAGAAGAAAGAAAAAGAAGAAGAGAAAAGAAGAAGAAAGAAAAAGAAAGAAAAGAAGAAGAGAAAGAAAAAAGAGAAAGAAAGAAAGAAGAAAAGAAAAGAAAAGAAAAGAAAGAAGAAAGAAAAGAAGAAGAAAGAAAAAAGAAGAAAGAAAGAAAAGAAAAAAGAAAAAGAGAAAGAGAGAAAGAAAGAAAAGAAGAAAAGAAAGAAAAGAAAGAAGAAAAAAGAGAAAAGAAAAGAAGAAGAAGAAAAAGGAAAAAGAAGAAGAAGAAAGAAAGAGAAAGAAAGAAGAAGAGAAAGAAAAGAAGAAGAGAGAGAAAAAAGAAGAAAGAAGAGAAAAGAAAAAGAAAGAAAGAAAAAGAGAAAGAAGAAAAAGAAGGAAAAAGAAAAGAAGAAAGAGAAAAGAAGAAGAAAAGAAGAGAGAAAGAGAAGAAAAGAAAGAAAGAAAAAAGAGAAAAAAAAGAGAAAGAAAGAAGAAAAGAAAGAAAAAGGAAGAAAGAAAGAAAAGAAGAAAAGAAAAGAAGAGAAAGAGAAAAGAAGAAAGAAGAAAGAAAGAAGAAAAAGAGAAGAAGAAGAAAGAAAAAAGAGAAAAGAAGAAAAGAAAGAAGAGAAGAAAAAGAAGAAAGAAAAAGAAAGAAAGAAGAAAGAAAAGAAGAAAAAAAAGAAAGGAAAAGAAGAAAGAAAAAGAAAGAAGAAGAAAGAGAAAAGAAAAAAGAAGAAAAGAAAGAGAAAGAAGAAAGAAAAAGAAAAGAGAAGAAGAAGAAAAAAGAAGAAAAGAAAGGAAAGAAGACAGAGAAAAAGAGAAAAGAAGAAAAAGAAAGAAAGAGAAAAGAAAGAAGAAAAGAAAAAGAAAAAAGAAAAAAGAAGAAAAAAAAAGAGAAGAAAAGAAAGAAAAAAAAGAGAAAAGAAAGGAGAAAAAGAAAAGAAGAAAGAAAAGAAAAGAAAGAAAAGAAAGAGAAGAAAAGAAAAAAGAAGAGGAAAAGAAGAAGAAAAGAGAAAGAGAAAAAAGAAAAGAGAAGAAAAAAAAAAGAAAGAAAAAGAAGAAAAGGAAAGAAAAGAAGAAAGAAAAAGAAAGAAAAAGAGAAAAGAAAAGAGAAAAGAGAAGAAGAAAGAAAAAAAAAGAGGAGAAAAGAGAAGAAAAAGAAAAAGAAGAGAAAGAAAGAAAAGAAGGAAGAAGAAAGAGAGAAAAAAAAAAAGAAAGAAAAGAAGAAAAAGAGAAAAGAAAGACAGAGAAAAAGAAGAGGAAAAAAGAAAAAAAGAAAAAGAAGAAAAGAAGAGAGAAAAAAAGAAAAAAGAAAAAGAGAAGAAAAAGAAAAAAGAAGAAAGAGAGAAGAAAGAGAAAAAAAAAAAGAAAGAGAAAGAAAGGAAAAGAAGAAAAAAGAAAAAGAAAAAAGAAAGAAAAGAAAGAAAAGAAAAGAAAAGAAAGAGGAGAAAAAAAAAGAAAAAAAGAGAAGAAAAAAGAAAAGAAGAAGAAAAGAAGAGAGAAAAGAGAAAAAGAGAAAAGAAGAAAGAAAAAAGAAGAGAAAGAGAAGAAGAAAAAAGAGGAAAGAAAAGAAAAAGAAAAGAGAGAAAGAAGAGGAAAAGAAAAAGGAAGAAGAGAAAGAAAAAGAGAAAAGAAGAAGAAAGAAGAAGAGAAAGAAAGAAGAAAGAAAAAGAAAGGAAAAAGAGAAAAAGGAAGAAAAAAAAAGAAAGAAAAAGAGAAGAAAAGAAAGAAAAGAAAAAAGAAGAGAAGAAGAGAAAAAAGAAAGAAAGAAAGAAAAAAGAAAAGAAGAAAGGAAGAAAAGAAAAGGACAAGAAAAAAGAAAAGAAAAAAGAAAAAGAAAAGGAAAAGAGAAAAAAAGAAAGAAAAAAAAGCGGAGAAAGGAAAAAGAAAAAGAGAAAGAAGAAAAAAGAAAAGAAAAGACAAGAACAAGAAAGAAAGAAAAAAAAGAAAGAAAAAAAGAAAGAAAAAGAAAAAAAGAGAAAATAAAAAAAGAAAAAGAAAGAAAAAAAAAGGAAGAAAGAAGAAAAGAAGAAAAGAAAGCAAGGCGAAAAAAAGCGACAAAGAGCAAACAGAAACAAGAAAGAACAAGACAGCTAACAAGAAAGACAACCCCAACAGAGAGAAAAAAAGAAAAGCCAAAGAGGAAAAAGAAGAACCAAGAACCAAAGGCAAGCAGCCATACAGAGACCAGAAAAAAAGAACAAACCAGGAAACAGAACATCCAGGAGACACGACGAAAGACCGACAGCTAGCCAGAAGACGCGAACAGGAAACCCCGGCGAAACAGGAAGCCACGAAACCACCCACGAGAACAAAATAGAGATCAACGGACCAAGCAGACACAACAAGACAAACCCAAAACGCGGACAACGCGAGCCCCAGAACTGCCACGTACCACACGCAACCAGCCAGACAAGCTCACCCACAACAACCCTCACGACACAGAAGGATACAACCGACACCAAGCGAAAAAAACGGAACCCAAAAAAAAAGGAATAGGAGGAGAAAGAGGAGAAGAAAAAGAAAGGAAGAGGAAAGAAAAAGAAGAAAGAAAGAAAGGAAAAAGAAGAAAAGAAAGTATGGGAAACCCCGAAGAAAAAAAAGTGGGAAGAAGAAGAAAGAGAAAGGGAAAGAAAGGGAAAGGAAAAGAAGAGAAGGGAAAGAGACAGAAAAGAAAGGAAAGAAAAAACAAAGGAGTTGGGGGAAGAAAGAGGAGGGAGAAAGAGGGAAAGAAAAGAGGAAGAAAAGGGAAAGAAAAGAAAGGAAAAATAAAGAACAACACCACAGGAATAGAAAAAGAAGAGAGAAAAGAAAGAAGGAAACATGGCACTCATACGAAAGAACCCCACAAACAACAAAGGCACGAAGATTACAAGAAACAGAAGACGCGGCACAGAAGAAACTAGACCGACACACGAAATGGCTACGACGGCACACTGGAAAACAGCGACCACAACCCCGGGCAACCCACCCACAACCGGCCCCCGCGCACAGCGAACAGGAACCCAACCACGCCCGGAAACCAACAACAACCCACTCCCCCGCAAAGCGACACCCCAAAGCCACAAGTACGCTCGACTAATAGCAAAACCCCCCGCCCGCCCCTAGACCCCCCTCCGCCCGACGAACGTAGAGCAAGCCGAACAGGCAGACAAACAAGGAAAACCTCCCCCCAGACCACCCAGGCGCAACACGAAAGGCCGAACAGAAGGAACAGAAGAGACACACTCAGCGCAAAAACGACCCCCCAAACACCAGCCACCGCGCACAACAGGGAACAAAGGAACAGAGCAGAACCCCCTAGCCACAATCCGACCCAACGACCACAACCGACCACACAGAAAACCCGCTACCACCAACCAAGCGCGCCACCAACACACGAGAACACGCGAAGCACCAGACACCACACGACGACCAGGGACCCGCAAAATAGAAATACGAAGGGAAGCAAACGCCCTCCCACGACAACCCAGACTACCGGGGACCGCACCCCCACCAGGGCACACAACACCCCGGCCGACGCAAGAGCGAGTCAACACCGCTCAACGGTCACCGAAGACCGCAGACCCAAAGAACGAAAAACCCGCGGGCGACCCTCACCACCCCCCCCCCGAGACCACACACTCACAACGCCGGAGGACGGGAACCAAACTCACCCGACAAAACCGAACCACAAAGACAAAACAAGAAACCAAACAGCAGCCAAAGACAGGCGCACGCCAACAAGAAACCGCCCCACCGCCGCGCAAACAAGACCCAGCACGGCGACCACACCAACGACGACGAAAGACACAGAACAACAGACACCCCATAAGCCAGCGAACAGCCCCTAATACACACCAACACCAAAACGAACACAGCCCCCCCGCAACAAAACACACACAACGCACCCCAGCACAAACAGAACCCCCACACCAGCGGCAGCCCCCACCACCAGCGAGCACGGAAAACACACAGACAACCCACGCAAAGAACCAGAACCCAACGCCACAAACAGAACAGAAAGGACACCCGCTACCAACAACAACTGACAACGGCACAAGGCAGGACGAAACACTAGACCACCAAGCCAAACCAACGATTCGCGAAGACCAAAGCCGAAAAGAAAAGAACAGAAAGACACACGGACAAGGACGAAAACAGGACAGAAGAAAGACACAGCAGACAAGATACCACCGACCAGGCAACAGGACCCAAAAAGGCAAAGAAACCAGGCCGAAGAGAACACGAGAAAGCGACACGAAAGGACAGGCAAAAGACAGACACAGCAAGGCAAGGGCTCCACGACCCGAAAATTAAGACACCACGGGAACGGGTGATGCACGACAGGCGAAGCCACAGAAGAAGACAACAGAAACAAACTCGAAAAAGACGCACGACCGAGAACGAACCCGGGGCTTGCTAGGCACAGAAGACACCCAGCGACGAACCAAGCCCCCCGCGCGAGCAACCAACAGCGCGGGACAAGCAAGACGCCAGAAGAAGGGAAGGAAAACGAGAGAAGGAAGAGAGAGAAGAACCCCCCCCCCCCCCCCCCCCCCCCCCCCCCCCCCCATGCGAACACGAAACGCCGCGGAAGGCACCAGAAGCGAAGGAAATAAAAAGCATAAGAAGAGGAGAAGAGAAATGAGAGAAAGAGAGGAGGAAAGAAAAAACAAAGAAGAGAAAGAGAAATGAGAAAGAAAAGAGAAGAAAAAGAAAGAAGAAAGAAAGAAGAAAGAAAGAGAAGAAGAAAGAAGAAAAGAAGAAAAAGAAAAGAGAAAGAAAGAAGGAAGAAGAAAGAAGAAAAAGAAGAAAAGAAAGAAGAAGAAAGAAAGAAGTAAGAGAAAAAAGAAGAAAAGAAGAGAAGAAAGAAAGAAGAGAAGAAGAAAGAAAGAAAGAGAAGAAGAAAGAGAAAAAGAAGAAAAGAAGAAAAGAGAAAGAAAGAAGAAAGAAAAGAAGAAAGAAGAAGAAAGAAAAGAAAAGAGAAAGAAAAGAAGAAAGAAGAAAGAGAAGAAGAGAAAGAAGAAAGAAAAGAGAGAAAGAAGAAAGAAAGAAAGAAGAAAAGAAGAAAGAGAAAAAGAGAAGAAGAGAAAAGAAAGAAAGAAGAGAAAAGAAAGAAAGAAGAAGAAAAAGAGAAGAAAAGAAGAGAAAGAGAAGAAGAGAAAGAAAGAAGAAGAGAAAGAAAGAAAGAAAAGAAGAAAAGAGAAGAAAGAGAAGAAGAAAGAAAGAAAGAAGAAGAAGAAGAAAGAAGAAAGAAAAGAAGAAAAGAAGAAGAAGAAGAGAAGAAGAAAGAAAGAGAAGAAGAAAAGAGAAGAAGAAAGAAAGAAGAAGAAAGAAGAAGAAAGAGAAGAAAAAGAGAAGAAAGAAAAGAAGAAGAAAAGAAGAGAAAAGAGAAGAAAAAAGAAGAAAGAAGAGAAGAGAAAAAGAAGAGAAGAAGAAAGAAAGGAGAAAAGAAGAAGAAAAGAAAAAGAAAGAGAAGAGGGAAGAAGAAGAAGAAAGAAAGGAAAAGAAGAAGAAAGGAAGAAAGAAAGAAAAGAAGAAGAAAGAAAAAAGAGAAAGAAGAAAGAAGAGAAAGAAAAAGAAGAAAGAGGAAGAGAGAAAAGAAGAGAGAAGAAAGAAGGAAGAAGAACAGGAAAAAAGGAAATGAGAAGAAGGGGAAAGGAAAGAAGACAAGTTTTTTTTTTTATTTTTTTGCAGAAAGAGAAGAAAAAGAGAAGAGAGAAAGGCAGAGAAGCAGAGAGAAAATTTGAAAGAGAGAAGCAGAGAGAAAAGAGAAAAGGATAAGAAAAGAAAAGAAGAAGACAGAGGAAATTTTTTGCTAGGGAGAAAAAAAGAACAAGAAGAACAGAAAGAAAAAGAAGAAAGAGAAAAAGAAGGAGGAGGAAAAAGAAGGGAACAGATTTTAGTTTGCAGGCGAAAGAGAAAGAAAGAAAAAGAAAGAAGACAGAAGGGAAAAGAAAAATTTGCAGAAAACAGCGACGACCGAAAAGCCCACCAGATTCCCCCCCCCCCCCCCCCCTCCCTTTTGCATGAAAAAGACACGACTACACGCCCCAAAGAGGAAGAAAAAGAGAGGAAGAAAAAAGAGAACAGCAAAGAAGAAAGAAAAAAGAAAAAGAAGAAAAAAGAAGATTTTTGCAGGAAAGGGGGGGCGAAGGGTGGGGTGGGGGGGGAAAAGGGGAGGGGGGGAAGGGGGGGGAAGGAGGCCGGTCGCAGACACGCGGGGGGGGGGGAGGGGAAGGGACCCGGAAAAGCCGCCGCGGGCGGCGCCCCAGCGGCCGCGCGCGATGAACCCCGCCCCGGGGGGCGCGGGCCCAGCCGTACGCTCTTGTGTTGCGTGCTGGAGACAGGTTCCACGAGCTGGAGAGTGGGGGGTGGGGCAGTGCAGTGGGGATTGTTGGGTTCAGTGTGGTGGTGTGTGGGGGTGGGATTTTGGTAGTTTGGGGGGGGGTGGTGGGTGGTCGGGATACACGGCTACGGACTCGGAGGACGGAGTGGTTTCGCGGTTAAGTTGGAGGTGGTGTGCGATGGGGGTGTCGTAGGCGGAGGGTGAGAGCTGTGCGATGAGGGCAAACCACAACCCCAACCCAACCCACACCAACAAGTAGAGGTGGTCGACGGAAGCCTGCGGTGCCGTGGAGCGAGAGAGTAGGTACAGTGGTTTCACGTAGGGACTTAGCAGTGGCAGCCTTGGAACCGGATCGTTACGCACAGAGGGCTGAGGGTTCGAAAGGCTCTAGGGGCATAGCACGTGAGCTAAGGTATCGGGACGGGTCGAGGTGCGGGCGTAGGTACGCGGCGGCGATGCGAGAGCAGGTTAGTAGTGTCGTGGTGCGGGGTCGGCGTAGCCGGGCCGGTAACCTAGACTTTCCTCCCTTTTACTTTTACACTTCTCTGCTTCTATATTTCCTCCTATCGTCTATCAACTAGTCATCTATTTTCTTTTTCTTTCATTCATGACCTACCCGTATACTTACTAATCTTTAACTTGTCCTCTTCTACAGCCTATTCTTAACGGCACATTTGCCTATCCATTTCTCCCCCAGCCCATCCATAGACGTGCAAGCAGACCAAGATGAATGGTTTGTACGTTAGTTGTTGTTTTTGTAGGAGTTTGTTGTATTGTTTGCTGTTGTTGTATGTTGTTTAGGCGTTGGTGTTTGTTGTTGTTTGGGGGGGGAGGAAACGAGAGGAGCGGCAAGGGAGACGGGCCGAAGAGAAGCAGCACAACCCAAAAACACCAACAACACAACCCACAAAACCACACAAACAACCACACAACCCCAGGCGGCGGTGGGGAGAGGGACGAGAGGGCGATCGGGGGGCGGCAAATTGGGGGTACATGGGGGGGAGGTGCCAGGCGGCTGCACGCAACTGTTGCGAAACAGGGATCATGAGAAATACTTTTGAGCAAGCCTTACTTATGAGTTGCCTGTCTTTTTAATTCGCCGCGCGGAAAGCCTGATATCCAAATGCGAGACTCGCCACGGCCCCCCATGCCATTCACTGCATTGGTCGATAGCCTTGAAGGCTGATATTTCGTCCTCTAGACACACTATCGCGCTGCCGCCCAGGCGACTCTGTATTCTGGCCTTGACGTTACGGGACCGCACTTGAACATTTCGCAAACCCTGATTTGGGCTGACCAAGACGTTGAATGCTAATCCACGAGAGCGTTAATTTGTCGCACGTTCTATCTGAGTATTCGTACTGCTTCTTCATCTAGCCCCTTAATCCTCTAAATCCCTACCTTCCCCCCCCCCCCCCCCCCCCCCTAGCACTCAATTATTTTATATTTTTAGCTAAAATTTTATCAATTAATATTAAAAATTTATCATTTAAAATATTATTGATAGCATTAATAAACTTATATATATAAATTTAGCTATAAAATAAATTTAAAGTTTGTTAAATACACAAAACAGGTTTTAAAAATGTAGAACAGAGGCAGGGGGGTCATCAGTAGAGAGAAAGGAACACAAACTGAAATAGTGGAACATTGAGTGAATGGCATTTTTGTTTTTCTGGATGCAGGCACAAGTTGGGTCATGACAACTTGCTTAGCGTTCACAAGAAGATACACAGTCATAGGGCAAACTATTTTATAAGAAATTAGTGAAAAACAGTGTGAAAATATTCAAATGTGTTCCAATGGGCCTCATTCTTTTTGATACATCATTTGTGCTAACAGGTTGTATTCTATATCAAGAAAGGATGAAGTTACTACCACAAATTATATTAAAGCACATGGAAGATTTTAAATTGTCACTTGGTTACAATTATAGGAGCTATTTTTGCCAAAGTCTGCCAGATGCTTGAACTAATTGTAGATTTAAGCTGTCCTGTTTATAATTATCACTGAGTAATCATTCTGCTGAAATGATTACCAACAGTTTCATAGCTAAACATGAAACTATTTTGGACCATTCTGGCCTATGTCTTAGTTTTCAAGAATTTGATACAGACCCCGGGCACCAGGACTGATTTAATTAAGTTAAAGCAGGGGTGAAATTAACAGTGACGTGCAGTCAGGTGAGGCAAGTGAGACACAGCCTCACCACTCTCATTATGAAAAGAAAAAAAAATGTAAAAGGAAAAAGCTGAGCTAGTTGCTGCCTCACAGTGGATGACTCTGCTTAACTGTAAAAAAAAGCCTCTAAAAAAGCACCCTCTACTATGAGGCAGGAGAACTGCATGCCTCATCTAGTCTGACTTTAGGCGTTTTATGATCACTCGAGCAGAGTTAAGCAAGGGTTAAAAGCCTAAAAATTCCTGACGTAGGTGAGGCACACAGTTCTCCTGCCTCATAGTAGAGGGCTCCCCTCCGGCTTCTCTGCCTCTCCTCTCACCCCAGTCTGCCAGCAGGAGGTGGTGGGTGGGCTTTATTGTGTTCCAGGCATTTCCCACCCAGACAGCAGGCTGCATTTGCAATGGTGGAGGTGTTTGGGGAAGGCAGCAGGGGAATGGGGAGGATGGCAGAGGAGCTGCTTTCAAGTCACTGGAAAAGATATCCAATCCAACTTTTGTGTGTGTGTGTGTGTTTGTTTGTTTGAGAGTGAGTGAGAGAGGGAAGGGGATAGGAGAGATAGTCCAATCCAACTTGTGTGTGTGTGTGTGTGTATGTGTGTGTGTTTGAGAGAGGGGGAGGAAGGGAGAGAGGAAGGAAGGAGGGGAAGGGAGAAGAAAAAGAAAATGAAAAAAGGAAACTTATTTCGCAAAGGAGAAAAACAATGCTGTCATTTTAAATCGGAACTGAACATGCCTGGCTGTGGAATTCTGGAAGTTGAAGTCCACAAGTCTAAAAATATTTGAAACCCACCACTGTGTCAGTGCCTCACCAGCCATAAACCTCACTGCACGTCACTGGAATTTAAGCAGGTTCTGGAGAACCGGTAGCAGAAATTTTGGGTAGTTCAGAGAACTGGCAAATATCACCTCTAGCTGGCCCCAGAGTGGGGTGGATTTTGCAGTATCCTTTCCCTGCCAAGCCACACCACAGAACCGGTAGTAAAAAAAAAATTGAATTTCACCACTGAGTTAAACTGTATGTTTCTTATAATCAAGGTAAATTAGACAATATGCAAGATTTTTAACATAAATATTTAAATATAAAGGCTGAACTGGATTCTGGCTTTCATTCTGGGTTTGGTTTTCATTTTTTTAACTTGTAATTTCGATGAGCTAAATGCATTTCCAAAAGCTCTGCATCCATGTGTGTAGGAGTGTCGGCAGTTTCAAATGAAAAGAGCAGCTTTAGCAAGGATGATTTCAACCAAGAGATTAACAAGGGGAGCAACCTCTCATTCTTCAAGGCCACATAGTCTAATCTAAATTGGCCCATTACATTACTTTATAATGAAGTGGGAAAACCATGCAGGACGTGACTTCTGAAATTGTTCATAACAGTGACATGCAGTGAGGTTTATGGCTGGTGAGGCAGCAATTTTTCTAGACTTGTGGACTTTAACTCCCAGAATTCCACAGCCTGGAAAAGATGCCCGCCTGAGGAAAGAGCCTTTCACGTCTCTGAAAGCCAGCGCGGGGTAGGATCCCTCCAGGATGGGCGCAAGTTCAGCTTACAGAGCAGAGGGTGTGGGCGCCGGTGGGCTCCTCCGGGCTCCTGCCTTCCCAAAGCGCATCCCTGTTTTTGCGGAAAGCAAAAGAATGAAGAAGAAACGGGGAAGCTTCGGGTGTGAAATGAGGCCACGTTCACCAGCAAAGGGCAAAACTCTCTTCCACGGCCTCCCGCGCCGAGCCTGGGAATCCCTGGAGGAGCTGGCGGGGGCTGCAAGCGCCGCAGGCTGGACTGGAGCCGGACGCAATGCCCCTCCGGCCGGGTAAGGTGGGCTGCCCTCCTTGCCTCTCCTACCCCCTTCGCTCTCTCACTCAAACAAACTCTCTCTCACACACACATACACACACACAAAGCTTCTCGGAAGAAGCCCCACCCAAACAAGCGCCCTCTACTAGGAGGCAGGAAAACTGGGTGCCTCCCCTACTTCAGGAATTTTTAGGCTTTTAACCCTTGCTTAACTTAAGGGTTAAAAGCCTAAAAATTCCTGACGTAGGAGCGGCACGCAGTTTTCCTGCCTCATAGTAGAGGGCGTTTTTTAGAGGCTTTTTTAAACAGTTAAGCAGTCATCCATGGTGAGGCAGGCTCAGGGAGCAACTAGCTCAGCTCTCGCCTTTTTCCCAGGGCTGTGCTCCCCTGACTGCACGTCACTGGTTCCTAACCAGTGGTGGGATTCAGCCACTTCACACCTATTTGGGAGAACCGATTGTTAACTTTCTAAGCAGTTCGGAGAACCGGTTGTAGGAAGAAATCTCATTTTGTTTTTTTCCACTTTACAAGGCTAATCCTGTAAGGAAGATAGGAAGGAAACATTCTGGTGTTGTTTCTAGCCTAATCTTTATTGCCCTGCTTACAGGAACTGCCTCTCAGGTTAACCCTTATTATTTTGTAACAGCCAAGGCAAAGCGCCCATTGACCTGAGTGATGTTGAGTTGGCTACACCCACCCAATCACATGACCACCAAGCCCTGCCTACCCAGCTGGTCATTAAGGCAGAGAACCGGTTGTTAAATTATTTGAATCCCACCTGTTCCTAACTCTTAATGATAGCTCAATTCTACGTCACTAGACTAGGAGGAAGAAGACAGAGGACCTACTATAAAATGGAGCAGCTCACATGTGTCTCTAGTGAGGAAGAAAGCGCATTGGGCTTTTTAAAATACATGTTTTCTTTTATAGCCTCCATTGTTTCTCCCTCCACCTCATCAAACTTGTTCCATGCTCCACACTCTCAAAGACAATATCCTTCTGAATTTGACATCATTTTTTTCTAGCATTCTTTGAAAATAAAAAGGAAAGTTTGTGGGGATCCTATTGTACACAGGTATGATTCCAAAATTGTCGCTAAGCGAGACAATTGTTAAGTGAATTTTGCTCCATTTTATGACCTTCCTTGCACAGTTGTTAAGTGACTCCCTACGGTTATTAATTTAGTAACACAGTTGGTAAGTGAATTGGGCTCCACCATTGGCTTTTCTGGTCAGAAACTCACAAATGGTGATCTCATAACCCTGGGACATTGCAGCCATGATAAATATGTGTTTCCAAGCATCTGAAAATTGTTCATGTGACCCTGGGGATGCTACCATGATCATAAGTATTAAAAATGGTCACATCACTTTTTACACTGCCATTGGAACTTTGAATGGTCACTACATGTACTGGTGTAAGTTGAGGACTACTTGTATCTTATATTTTAATCAGCATATGATTTAGTGCAGGGATCTGTTCTGGTAGACAGGTAAAATAAAATATAATGAAAATGAAAGCCAGTTGGTGACCTGAGTCAGCATTCAGCCCACAAGGTTCTTGTGGTAAAAATAGGATGAGAAAGGAATATTAGATATGTTAAGAGACAGAAATAGAGACTGGAACTTTAGGCCTTGAGTGACTTTTCAAAACTGACCATCCTACATTTGGACTTTAAATAGCAGATGAAAAGACTGACCATAACAAGAATTAGAAAAGAATTTTATTTTTTTTACTTAAGTCAACCTTTGCATCCTGGGTGTTTTCACAAAGAGTAACCTTCACATGCATTTCCAGGTATTTTGCTTGCTAAAAGATTGGGAAGGAGCTGTAATTCAACACATATCTAGACCCGCGCCAGTCCGGCTTCCGCCCCGGTCACAGCACGGAGACGGCCTTGGTCGCGTTGGTGGATGATCTCTGGAGGGCCAGAGATAGAGGTTGTTCCTCTATCCTGGTCCTATTAGACCTCTCGGCGGCTTTTGATACCATCGACCATGGTATCCTGCTGCGCCGGCTGGAGGGGTTGGGGGTCCGGGGCACCGTTTTGCGGTGGTTCGGCTCCTACCTTTCTGACCGGACGCAGCGTGTGTTGGCAGGAAAAGAGAGGTCGACCCTACGCCCCCTCGCCACTCCTGTTCAACACATATATGAAGCCGCTGGGTGAGATCATCCGTGGTTTCGGGGTGGGATACCATCTGTACGCTGATGATACTCAGCTGTACTTTTCCACCCCAAACCACCCCAACGAGGCCATCGAAGTGATGTCCCGGTGTGTGGAAGCCGTACGGATCTGGATGGATGACAACCGACTCAAGCTCAACCCCTCCAAGACGGAGTGGCTGTGGGTACCAGCTCCCCGGTTCAGCCAATTAATTCCATCATTGGCCATTGGGGGCATTCAACTTGCCCCCGTGGAGCGGGCGCGCAATTTGGGCATCCTCCTGGATGCCCGGCTGTCCATGGATGACCATGTGACAGCCGTGGCAAGGGGGGCGTTCCACCAGGTTCGCCTGGTGCGCCAATTGCGCCCCCTACTGGACCGGGACGCCTTACGCACAGTCACTCATGCGCTGGTAACGTCTCGCTTGGACTACTGTAACGCTCTCTACATGGGGCTTCCCTTGAAATGCACCCGGAGGCTACAGTTGGTCCAGAACGCAGCCGCGCGGGTAATTATGGGGAGTACTAGGTACTCCCATGTGACACCGTTCCTGCGCGAGCTGCACTGGCTTCCTGTGGTCTATCGGGTGCGTTTCAAGGTTTTGATAACAATCTTTAAAGCGCTCCATGGCTCAGGACCTAGTTACTTGCGGGATCGTATTCTGCCCCATACATCCCTGCGACCAATCCGCTCGCACAGAGAGGGCCTCCTCCAGGTGCCGTCCACTAGACAGTGTCGGGGGGCGGCGTCTAGGAGTAGAGCCTTCTCTGTGGCGGGCCCAGCCCTGTGGAATGACCTCCCTCCGGATATTAGGAATACCTCTGACCTCCGCTCCTTTCGTATTAAGCTTAAGACCCACCTATTCCAAGCAGCTGGCCTGGCTCAACTTTGATCTAACCATATCGCTCCTGACGGGTTTTTAACTGGGTATTTTAATTATATTTAATTATCTAGGGGTTTTTAAATACTGTATTTTAATTGTTTTTATTTATCAGCCGACCTCCTCCTTGTGTGTGTCTCGGTATATGTCTCTGTTATATGTTTGTTTTGTCCACATATTTATTTCATATGTTTCATTGTACGCCGCCCCGAGTCCTTCGGGAGAGGGTGCGGCTAAGAAATAAATATTTATTATTATTATTATTATTATTATTATTATTATTATTATTATTATTATTATTATTATTATTATTATTATTATTATTATTATTATTATTATTATTATTATTATTATTATTATTATTATTATTACAATGGGGGCATGGTGGCATTTGTTCCCCATATAAAATTCCCTCAGTAAGACAGCGGTAAGCTTCCTCCAGAGGGTTCCCTTTGTCCAAGTAAGAGATTTTCCAATGCTATTTTTCTTGTCTGAACACCTTCCTAATGTGCTGCACGAGCGACATCTAGTGTCTGAAAGCAAAATCTTCACTTGACTGCTTTAATGATGTGAATTCCTAGGAAGAGTAGTTCTGTAGTGCTCAATAAGTGAAATGGGTCTGCTCTGACTTGTTTGAGTAAGGAAGTGAATGGCGAGGAAGGAAGACCATTGTTATTGTGAGGAGTTAGTGACATATTTTGATTTCTCCTTTATATTAGGAAAAGTCTATAAGTTCAGAAAGTCTATAAAGGTCTGGAAAACTCAACATTGGCCACAGGATTGGAAAAGGTCAGTTTACATTCCAATCCCAAAGAAAGGCAATGCCAAAGAATGTTCAAACTACCGCACCATTGCACTCATTTCTCATGCTAGTAAAGTTATGCTCAAAATCGTGCAGGCTAGGCTCCTGAAGTATGTGGATCGAGAACTACCAGAAGTACAGGTAGGATTTCAAAGAGGCAGAGGAACTAGAGATCAAATTGCCAACATATGCTGGATCATGGAGAAAGCTAGGGAGTTCCAGAAAAATATCTATTTCTGCTTCATTGACTATGCTAAAGCCTTTGGTTGTGTGGCTCACAACAAATTGTTTTAAGACATGAGAGTACCAGACCATCCTATTTGCCTCTTGAGAAACCTATATGCAGGTCAAGAAGCATATGAGAATAGGTCACAGACCCCCTGATTAGTTCAAAATTAGTTCAAAAGGAGTCCCGCAAGGCTGTATACTGTTGCTCTGCCTATTTAACTTATATGCAGAGCACATCATGAGAAAAGTGGGGCTAGATGAATCAAAAATTGGAATTAAGATTGCCAGGAGAAATATCAACAACCTCAGATATGCAGTTATGCCACTCTAATGGCAGAAAGTGAAGAGGAACTAAATAGCTTCTTGATGCGGGTGAAGAAGGAGAGTGCAAAAGTTGGCTTGAAACTCAACATTAAGAAAACTAAGATCATGGCATCTGGCCTTCTCAATATCTGGTAAATAGATGGGGAAGAAATGGAGATAGTGACAGATTTTATTTTCCTAGGCTTAAAGATCACCACTGATGGGAACTGTAGCAGAGGTGGGTTCCCACCGGTTCAGACCGGTTCAATCTTGGGCACGCCATCCTTATTTTCTGTTCTGCACATGCGCAGAACAATCTTCATTGAACAAAAACTTTTTTTCTTACTGGGTAGTTTGCAGGCGCTCCCTTAGCTCCAGTGAGATTGGAACCCGCCCCACCCCCCGTCAAAACTTTTCTCCACAGCTTCGGTGGGCATGGCTTGGTGAGGGGGTCATGTGACTGAGTGTGCATGAGTGACGTCAAGTTGCCCATGCCCACTCAGTCACATGCCCCCCCATCTAACCCCACCCACCGAACCGGTAGTAAAAATTTTTGAAACCCACCCCTGGATTGCAGCCAAGAAATTAAAAGACACTTGCTCCTGGGGATGAAAGCTATGGCAAATCTAGACAGCATACTAAAAAGCAGAGACATCACCTTGCCAACAAAAGTGTGTATAGTCAAGGCTATGGTTTTCCCAATTGCAATGTATGGCTGTGAAGGTTGGACCATAAGAAAGGCTGAGAGTCAAAGAATGGAGGCCTTTGAACTCTGGTGCTGGAGAAGACTCCTGCGAATCCCTTGGACTGCAAGGCAATCAAACCAGTCAGCCCTAGAGGAGATCAACCCTGACTGCTCTTTAGAAGGCCAGAACCTGAAGATGAAGCTCAAATACTTTGGCCACCTAATGAGAAGGAAGGACCCACTGGAGAAGAGTGCTTTCTAATGCTGGGAACAATTGAGGGCAAAAGGAGAAGGGGCAACAGAGGATGAGGTGGCTGGATGGAGTGACCAAAGGCGTGAGCGTAAATGACTCCAGAGGATGGTTGAGGACAGGAAGACCTGGAGGAAAGTTGTCCATGGGTCATGATGGGTCGAACATGACTTTACAACTAACAACAACAACATACAGTCAGTTCAGAGCTAATTCTGAGCTGGCCTCCTTGTTTTCCACCCTTGCTATCTAACAAAGGAACAAAGGTGGGTTTATCTTCACATAACTTCAAAGCTGTGAAAGTCTCAAACCTTCAATTCCCATCCCAGAGTCATATTCTAGCCAGGTCAAGGTCAGGTCTTACAGTCTTCCAACCATAGCAGAGCCATGAAGTCATAGTGTCAGGTTTTGATTAAAAGAGTTGTGTGGTTTATTGGGAGCTTCTGCACCAGAACTTGCATTAGGTATTGTGGAAATTGGCTGTCCTTATTAAGGAGCTCCTGGCAGCTTATAAGAGATTTGGGTCTCATTTGCTTGCTATGAATGCTTTTTATGTTATGCTTTTAAGTCTTGTCTGATGAGCTGCTGATAAAGCTTAAAATCCCTTCATTTACTGGTGTGATTATTGTTGCTGGATCCAAAATAACTAATTGCCTGGTAACCTTACCATTGCCCTGATACCTGACAAGACAGGAACTAATGAGAATAATCAGCTAAGCTTTTTTTCCTGGATGGTTTCCATTAGATTTATTTTTATATCTTGATGACAGTAGCGCACATAGATGCAGTTTAAAAGCTAATGGGAAAAAAGACTATCATTCTGATATGACTCACAAACGTTAGCCTTGCACTCAACTGAAGTTTGCTATATTGTGAATAATTACCCCAGGTCAGAGGTGATATTCAGCAGACTCTGACCAGTTCTGGAGAACCAGTAGTGGAAATTCTGAGTAATTTGGAGAACCAGTAAACACCACGTCTGACTGGCTCTGCCCCCATCTATTCTCTGCCTCCCGAGTCCCAGATGACCAGGAGGAAATGGGAATTTTGCAGTATCATTCCCCTGGAGTGGGGAGGGAATGGAGATTTTACAGTATCCTTCCCCTGCCACGCCCACCAAGCCATGCCCACAGAACCGGTAGTAAAAAATTTTGAATCCTACCACTGCTCCAGGCCAAATATGAAGGTGAAAGTTACAACCGTTAGATTGATATACTGTCATCTGATATCAATATAATATTCTGACAGATAATTTTTGTCTGCCAATTTGTCTGCTAATTTTGTCTACCAATCTGACTTTGGTTTCTGAAATGTTTTTGTAATTAAAATACTTTTTTTTGCTGATGTACAGAGAAGCCAAGGATAAAGAGTTTTCTGGGAGGCTAGGAATATGTGTCTCACTTTTTTCCTTTTGGTGAGCTGCTGTTCTGAAACTATCTTTACCCATTGTCACAACTTTTTTGTGGACAGAAAAATTCCACTAGGTCAGCGATGGCGAACCTTTTTTGGCTCGCGTGCCACAAGTGCGGGGAGCACGGGGGGGTCATGTGCGGGCGTGCCGCACCCATAATGCAAAGCGCGATCCCCCAGTGCACATGCGTGCACAACGCCCCCTCATTTTACATGCTTTTTTCGCCCTCCCCAGGCTCCAGAGGCTTTATAGGAGCCTGGGGGGGGGGGCGAAAAGAGCCTCCCCAACCCCCCGGAGGCCCTCCGGAGGCTTCCCTGATGCCTTCGGAGCGCTTAAAACCACCCTCCGAGCAACCCGGAATTCACTTCTGATTTGCTCGGAGGGTGGTCTTAAGCGCTCCGAAGGCTTCAGGGAAGCCTCCAGACGGTCCCTGAAGCCTTCGGAGGGCTTAAAACCACCCTCCAAGCAACCTGGAAGTCACTTCTGGTTTGCTCGGAGGGTGGTTTTAAGTGTTCCGAAGGCTTCAGGGAAGCCTCCAGACGGTCCCTGAAGCCTCCGGGGGGGGGCTCTTTTCGCCCTCCCCAGGCTCCTATAAAGCCTCTGGAGCCTGGGGAAGGCGAAAAATAGCTTTTAAAAAGGTGAACTCAGCTGACAGGGCAGCGCCTCGCGTGCACTGACAAATGGCTCCGCGTGTCACTTGTGGCACGCGTGCCATAGGTTCGCCATCACTGCACTAGGTCAAACATTGAAGTCCCTGCCCTATGGAATCTGGCATGTTCCCAACCATTTATTTATTAAATTTATACATCACCTATGTTACCAAATAGGTGATTCTGGGTTGTGCTTCAGAATAGGGAGCCTTTAAGGCCTGGATTTACCCCAAAGTGTGGAATAGGGTGAGATTGGCATGGATGTGTTGTAAGCTGCATCAGAAAGTTCAGCTGTTGTGCCAGTTCTATTTGTTTTTAATGTTTTTATTTCATCGTTTGCATATATTGTCTTAAGAGTTACCCAGAGTTTTATTTAAGATGAGGGGCAATATAAAGGATTAAAAATAAAACAAAATACATATTTTTGTGAGAATTAATGCTTTCTTTTTTTAAAAAAAACTTCAACATTTTCCATTTGCAAAACACAAGTTAATTATCCTAGTTTAATACATTCTTCAGCTACAACAATTTAACAACTAAATACTAGATTAATAGCATGAAATAAGAGATGACTCAGGTACCTAATGGAAAGTTTCTGTACTTCTTCTACTCTGATATTTCTCATGAAATGGAAGGGAACTTGGCAGTAAATAAATCAAAATATAATGAAATCCATTGAAGGATATAAACTTGTTGATTAATTTGACCAAATTCAGCTGCACATCAGATTTCCTAATTGGCGAACTACAGTTTACCAATAGTTTACTGCCAACAATATTCTTATGTTACTGATACCCAATGATGAAAATCAAGGTTTAAAATGTGAATTAAAGTGAATGTAGAAGGATCTGTTGAGATTTATACAGGAGTGTCTGGTTCCCATAGTTTTGTACAGCTGCTTTGTTTTCTCTTTCAAAGCAGCAGCCAGGTATTTGTTTACAGAGTAAAGGGAAATTGTTTTCTTAAAGCTTTCCTCTTAGATTTACAATTGTCTGCTTTTATGCCTATTTCTCTTTCCTTGCCTTCTCATAAGCTTTTGGAAAAGAAACTAGACATTCAAGGACAAGATGATAATTACTTTCTATCTAACACTACACTATTCTGCTTAGATGCCAGGATCCTTTTCTTGGCTGATGTGGAAATGCAATTCTCCATGGCTGATTCATAAATTATTGTCTCTAAGATAAAATGTTTAAAGGCTCCTCCATATCATTAAAGGTAAAGGTTCCCCTTGCACATATGTGCTAGTTGTTCCTGACTCTAGGGGGCGGTGCTCATCTCCATTTCTAAGCTGAAGAGCCATCGCTGTCTGAAGACATCTCCATGGTCATGTGGCCAGCAGGACGAAAGCTGAAGGCTCATCGAACGCTGTTACCTTCCCACCAAAGGTGGTACCTATTTTTCTACTTACAATTTTTAGGTCCTTTCAAACTGCTAGGCTGGCAGAAGCTGGGACAAATAACGGGAGCTCACTACATTATACTAGGGATTTGAACCACCGAATTGCCGACCTTTCTGATCGACAAGCTCAACATCTTAGCCACTGAGCCATTGCGTCCCTATCTTTAGGCCCCAAGTATTGCCTGAATGAGTTAGCTACATTTTACCATATTAATTAATGGATCATGGATCAGCTTAGGGTGCCACTGCATTGCTACTAGCTTATAATGGGAACCATTGTGTAATGCTGTGCTATAATGATCTGTTATTTGAATGTCATGTAATTGTGTGAATAGACATGGTTGAAAGATAAGAGAACATCTTAAGGTGATAAAGAGATATATGCAAAGCAGTCATACACTGTATCGTTAAAACTCATACGTAAAATACGTTCACAAATCCAACAAAAGGCTAGTACATAGTAAAGCCTAAGCATACTACTATGCAATATTATGAATACATAACTTTAGAGACTTCAGTTTAGTACTGTTATCTATCAACCAAAGCAGAACAAGAAGCCCAAGAAGTTTTCTCAGGAAGATTTTAAAAAGTATCAGAGTTAACAAAGGTACTTGTACTCCAGTACAAGAAAATGTGAGAAAAAGTTCCCAGATAGGATTGACTAAGCTTTGATGCACTGCTGGAAAATATTAAAAAAAATGAGAACCATCAATTGCAATGACTTTTCCATTTTGGTGATGCACCAAAATGGAAATCTAGAGGCCTAGCCAACTAGATTTTTACCTGGAAAGTTATGAACATGTGAAAAAGTGTAGATTTTATTTGAGAAAGAGAACAATAAAAGTTCTATGTCTACATTTATTTCTATACACCTGAGTTTCTGTATAAAAAAAATAAAAAGAGGCATTATAAACACAAAGACTGTGACGGTATTGCCAGTGTGGCAGTGGGAGCAACATGAGAGGTATGTGCATGTATTTGTGTATGAAACCATAAATGAGGAATTCCCCTGGTGGTAATTAAGAACATTAGAAATACTTAATAAATAAATAACTGAGGGGTTTTTTTGTCTCATGGAAACAAACATAAACAGAAAGAAGTTGCATTGCTTTCCAATGGATGCAAGGAAAATACAAGGCACACCCAGACAAGTAATACTGTTAATATTAGAGAAGTATTAAATTGATATGATAGTTGTAATTTTATATGTATTTTTCTAAAACCTATGGTTGCAGATAATTATTTCAGTAATAAAAAATGGTTGTAAATGTACTGCAGTTGTGCTGGAAACCAAGTAGAGAAAAAGAAATCTTAAATAGACTCTTCTTCATCTAAACCAGGGGTGTCCAAACTTGGGAACTTTAAGACTTGTGGACTTCAACTCCCAGAATTCCCCAGCCAGCATGGCTGGCTGGGGAATTCTGGGAGTTGAAGTCCACAAGTCTTAAAGTTCCCAAGTTTGGACACCCCTGATCTAAACTCTTAATTATTTTTCATTGGACATCTTGATTCCTTTAGTTTTAACTATTGTTTCTTTCTTTGATGGTAAGGAAGGCACAGTTGTCCAATCCAAACATAACTGCATATTAGATGTTGAACAGTGATTACATTTCAGATGGTGTTTTTCCATACAGCTTCAGATTGTCCATCTAAAAGAAGTAAGATAGATTTCTCCACCTCTCAAGTCCTTCCAAAGAACCTGGCATATTATTATTTTATGGTTCATTGCACAATCAGCTAGATGTCCAGACTGGATTTGACATGTGAATTCACCTATCGAGTGCTTCCCTGGGATAGGCAAATGTTGTTGTTTGATGGTATTACAGGTATAATTGCATGATTGCAATTGACCTATGGCGAATTTGCCTTTTTAATGCCAATTATTATTATTATATCCCTCCTATGCCTTGTCCTGAATCCACTGATATATTTATATTGTTTAACATAAAACTTATAGCACAATAAAAGTGTGAAAATCATATTAAAATATACAATATACATACATGTAGAAACATGTATCATGTGATGAATATTATTATCTGTAACACACTGACTCTATGAACTGCATCTTTTTGTTTATAAAATAATTTTGTAACGATATATTTTCTATTGTCAAGAGTATGTTGCATGTAATCTAGAACCAGCTTTCTCCATTCATCAGTTTCCCTTCTTTTAATGTTTCATCACACACAGTAACCTGACTTGTTTGGTTCACATCATTCCTGAAAAACAGTAAAATAAATATGAAACTCTCTTAGTGCCATGTAATTCAGAGCGCATTGGCTTGAACTGGAGAATGATGATTTATAGATGCTGAAAATATATATTGTTGTAAATCTGCAATAGTAAATGGAGAAAGTCCAATGCCATGATTTAACCAGGAACAGGGGGTCTCCCCCCTTGTAATAATCAACCCTAACCTCCTTTTTTTTGGAGTGGGGGATTCGTTGTCTGTTACCACATGGCTCAGTTTTAATCTTCTCACATTATTTCCTTATTTTATGAAGTAACCTTTACCAAATTTATAGACTTTCTGTTTAAAAGTGCTGCACTGCATATTGGCAAAGCATTTCTAACGATGCCTATTTTCTGTCAATCTTTTTCAACTATGATTTAGCAGCCTCACCCAATTTTACAAGCAATGAGTCCAGAAAACACCATCTACCTTAAACTAAAACTCTACTATTTTGATTTTATAGGGTTTCTAGGTTGCTTTAATCAGAACAGACTGCAGTTATTTCTCGCCTGGCAAGCAAAAGGAAAGGAAGAATGAGTTTTATTATCCAGGTTCATGTGTATGAAGGGGGATATCTTCAGTATGTGACTGAGAGGGACCTTCCTAGGAGGGACAACGATCCCGTGGCCCTTCCCTTTCTTTCAAACTGAGAGGTTGATAGTAGATATTTTTGTGTAATGGAATCCTCCACCACCATCTAGTGGGCTTTTTATTTATTGCTGTTCTACAACAATACAGATGTTACAGTAGAGAATGCAAAGACATTTTAATTATTAGTTTTAATACCTCTGAAAGCTGTAACCAGTGCTTAGGAAAATTAATTAAGTTTTTAAGGGTTTTAGTTTAAATGTGTATACTTTGGAGTGTGCAAATAATTTGAATAAAATTCTTCAAATTAATTATTTGGAAATTAATAGATTTTGTGTATAGACACCTCAAAAGAAAAAGGGTTTATAATTGTAATTTTTAAAAAAATGTTTCTGTAATTATATTTAAAAATTAAAATATGTGGCAATAATAATTGATTGAATTAACAAATTCATGAGTGAACTCTGCAGTCCTCATTTTGCAGTTGCCAATTCTTCTATGCAAAGAGACATATCTACTAAATTTTATTATCTTTATTAAACCAAGCAATGATATCAGTATTTTTATAATATTGGCTTTTCTGCTTTACTGTGTGGGCTTTAAAAAGTCACGAGAGTGGGAAGCATAAATTAATAAAAGATGTAAGATGATTATTTTTAATATGGGGGAAATTCCAAATTGTGTATTATAGAGATAATGCAGATGAAATAGGTATAAAAAATAAATTCATCCAGTTAATCACATTTTAGTAGTCAGATAACAAAACATAAACTAGATTCTCCATTCTGATTTTGTGCCACTAGTTATATGCTCCAATTTTAGACAATGCATGAATTGTATAAATTCCCAATTCAGCAGCAGATGTCCTTAGATCTACACCCAAAATACATCTCAGGTGCTGGGACTGTGTTTGTTCTAATACTCAAGTAGAATATAGACTTCAACTTTTGCTTCATAAACTGAATAGATAATCAGGATCCAGATACTGTTTTACTGATACAATTTTGTTTGCAACATCTATATTTTATTTTATTTTTTTTCCTCTGAAGAGTGTCTGTGCGTGTGCACCAACTATTCTCGAAAATAACAGCTGCTGGAACACTTAGTTTTACTCTTCCCTTTACTTATATATTCCATGCACTTATCAGCTAATGTATTCCATACACTTATTCTTTCTCTTTTGGAAGCCTTAATCTGATTCCAAAGGGTGAGTTTATAATGACAATGTCTAAGATTTGTGTTTGTTGATAACACAGCAGCTGTGCTGGTGCAGTATATTAGTAATAAGTGCGAAACATTTGAAGCCATGGAGAGAGGGACAGTATTCTTGTTATCATGCAGCTCATGTACCAGACATTCTCAGCAGGTGTCACTATGGTAGGGAAAGTGTGGTTTCATTAAACTGTGGTCAATACTACAGCTGCAAAACAATGCAGAAGGAAAACTTAAAAAAAAACCCATAAAATGCCATATAAACATCTTTTTTGTCAAGTGAGGTATTTAAAATTTTGGAGAGATCCTCTCTGATCTTGCTTAGATTTTGTTGTTGCCATTTATAATTGTTGTGCATTTCTATATATCAAAGGCATGAAGTTGTGATGGTTCAGAATATGAATAATGTCTGAGTAGGGGAAGAGAAGGAATCATCAGAAGATCCTATAAATTGGCCCTTTCCAACCTATCTTCAAGATGGATAGTATTAGTAACAAGCACTCATATTAACTTGAAGATGTCTGTTTCATCTCATTAGCAAATTTCTAATGAGCAAAAGACTGTTGCTCGAATGCCTGCTTTTATTATTTTTATAAATAACTCAAGGCAGCGAACATATCCTTCCTCTTCCTATTTTCCCCATAACAACAGTCATCTGAGGTTGACTGGGATGAGAGAACGTAACTAGCCCAAAGTCACCCAGATTACTTTCATGGCTAAGGCAGGACTTGACTCTCTTATATTAATGCAACTTAAGAACATTTGATTATTTGTGGAGAAAACAAATCTAGGGAATAAAATCAGTCAAAATCATACCAAGAGTGATCATATTATTTGTGGTGGTAATGGGATCATTATTCTTTGTCATTGCATCAAACTGCAATCAAAGTAACTGCAAAAATGACGTTTCTTTTCCCTGTTGTTTGTATTTTCATTGCAATATTTAGTAGTAAATGACATGATGTGAAGATATTGGAATCACTTTTTTTTCAACAGCTATCAAATCACATTTCTTTAAATTTTGTAAAACAGGCTTTCATTCAGAAGGCCATCAAATTAGAAGAAAATTTGCAAAACAAATTGCAATCCTTCATAACCATGATGATTACATTACATATTGACAGGAAAAATTGCTTTTATCAACTGTGCACAGTAGGTAAAATTGCAAACATATGCGTAAATTGGGATAAAATGCATGCAGATTTAATGAAAACAGATTTTAAAATTAATATAAAAGTAGAGCAGACTGAATTCAAAACAGAAAAATTAGGAATTTAAGTAAACCAGATTTATCAACTTAGCCCATCTCTACATTGTTTTTAATATATTGTAGCTGCCACAAATGTCTGGATCTATTTTACCTTGGATTCATTAGAAAATGTTTTATGGTATAAACTAAGCCAGTAATTGTTTTAAATCTGCAGGTTAAATCTTGTCCTATTGATCCAATATGTTTTGTCAGGTCCAATTTTTATCTCCTAAAAATATCAAGGCCCATTGTCTTCATTTTGCAAACCAGAAAATAAAATAAAAAACCCAAAAGCCTAATCTGAAGTCCTATTTGCCTAAATAAAGTCCTTACTTCTCCAATTTCATATCACAGGTTGACCTACTTCTGTCCTTTGAGAGAATTTGTAAGAATTCTGTGTCAGAAGTCCTTGATTTATGACCCAGTTGGGAGTAGAATTTTGGTTACTAAGCAGTGGGGTCATGAAACGAGATATCATGGCAATGGTTATAACTTTGGGCTGGGGTCATAAGTTCTTTCATTCAGCACTGTCATATCTTTGAACTATTTTTGAACAGATGGTCGTAAGTCAAGGACTATGTGAACTTGTGGAATCATTTTTCCCCCTTTAACAACTGTTATATTAATTATTCCCTCCCTATTTTCCTTCAATTAACTGCAGGAGAGGGAAAGATAAGTATTTTCACAAAGTCCCAAATTTCCAGAAAGTATCTGTTTATGTGTGTGCATTAAATAATATGTATTATTTTCAGCTAGCAATAGAAATTATTTCCTATCAGATTAAAACATACTACAAACCTTTTATGGAATGTTACTTTGATCTTCCCTACTTGTATTTCATTGCTACGAATCTACTCCAGATCTATCTTCATGACATAGGCTCCTCTCTAAAATGATTCTGTCCTGTTTAACTGAAATAGGAGCAAGGCGGAATTTTATTAAATATTATTACTAGTAGTAGTTGTGGTCAGTGAGTTCTTCTGATTGTTTTGTTCCTGCTTCACTATACCTCTCAGATCTTGAATTCAAGTGAGCCCTTCTTTTCTCTCCAACATGCATGTTATATAAATTAGTTATATTCAACCAAAAAACACCTTTTTCACTTGCTGTGAAAAGTATTTGATTGCAAATGTATTTGACTTTTAATGTCACAAATGGCTGAAGCAAATCACCTCTTTATTGTAGGTGGCTCACTTTGTCCTTTAACAATTTGACAGACTGATAAGATAGATACCCTTAGTGCTTAAGGAATTTCACTCTATAGCTTCAGAATCTGCAAGTACATCCTATTCATCTTGGCTGGCTGACCATGATATCAACATCTATGCAAAGCAGAAGAAATGCCTCGCTGATTTTTGCTTCTATCTGTCCACCCCCCCCCCGGCTCTCCCCACCATCTCCTGTTGATCATTGGTTTGGCCAGATGCTCCTGCCAAACACCCACCTGGCCCAGCTGTGTCTTTCAGCACCACTTGCTGGCTGCCAAAGCAGCTTTTAATCTTTCACTTTTCAATGAGGGCTAAAGTAGCAGTTTTTAATTATTCTCCCTTATTCTGGCTACTTAAACAGCAGTGAAGTGTTTTGTAAACCTCAGCTGCCAACTGATCGCAGGCTTGATTCTATTCTCAGTAAAGTATTATGGCAGCACTGTTTTTTCTCAGCTATCAACTGGGTTGACCTACTCAAATAACTCCCAAGGATTTTTGCTTCCAGGGAGTTTTAATCTCTAGTTGCCATTCCTCAAAGATTCATTGTGTCTCAAGGATAAAATGCAAAATGTTCGGTTCTTTCAAATTACTTAGCATTTTTAAAAAATTTTAAAATGTATTTATTCCCTTTCAAAAAACATTTGTGGCATAATTAGTAATTGTTTAGGCTTATCTTTTATTTAGCATGCACTTTATTCTCTATTGTGCCCAAGACTTTGTTCTTCATTAAATTGTCTTCCAGGATAAGATTCCATTGCAAAATGTATATCTACATAGTGAAGAGAGCAGGGGATAACCTAGGAAATGGAAAAGCAATGTAAGAGTAATGGACTTGATATCCTTTACACATTTTGGATTGCAACTTGGGCAGCTCCTTATTACCGACCATACTGGCTACAACTGATGGGACAGAGTAAACCAAAATACAAGCTGCTCATCCTGATTCAGTTCAACTTTTTTGGCTCTCTAAGAAAAGAGTCAATTCATCATTCTTAGGGCTGTCTTTATAGCTATGGGGAGACCCAAAAGCAACAAAGTGTTGAGAATAAAGCTATGCCTATAGCTCTTCTCAAATACATGTGTTACTTATAGTTGTGTTGAACTATCCAGAACCAGCATAGCCAAAATCTGTGCTTGGAAATTGTAGTGACTATTGATTAATGCCTATAAAGAAAAAGTAGTTTCAGAAAGTAGTTTCAGTAGTCCAATTGGTCCAATGATTAGAAGAAGTTGAAGATTCATTTTAAAAGCATAAACATTTTTATGCAATAGGAAAATAATCACTATTAGCTCTAAATAAACAATAAAACCAGTGGGGGGATTCAACCCACTTAACAACCAGTTTGCCAAAAATGTGAGTGTGCGCACGCACAGCTTCCGTGCATGTGCGGCTTCCAGCATGCGGTGGGGGTTGACCGAGCAGCTTTTCGGGGCCTGCTCTGCTCCATCTTTGCTCTCTGGGGCAGTGGCTGCTTCTCTCTGCTGCTGCTGTTGCTGGGAGAGAGAGTGTCTCTTGTGCAATTTAGCAGCTGTGAGCCACCCCTTTCCTCTAAGTCCCATCCGGAAAGTGCACAGCACAGAGAAACAGCATTCAACATTCTCCTGGGTGGGAAAGGGTGCTTTGTCAGTTCACTGAGCATAGGAGTCTCTTGTCTATGGAGATTCTTCAGTCATCCAAGTCATGGTTGTCCCAAACCTTTGGGACAGGACTCTCTTTCATTGCTTTGGAGTGGCCAAGGCACATGATTGCTCACTGAGAGTAAGATTTTTTTTAAAAGGTGGTAGGGGCGTGGATCCTTCAATTTTTCTCTCATGAGCTTAGTAACATGGCACCAGTAAACATGGTTTATTTAGATATCTGTGGCATGTACTAATTTTTATTGCGATTCTGACAAGCTTGGGAAGGCAGACACTGGGTCCCCTATATACTTTGTTAATTTGTCTCTTTAGCTTGGCATTTTGTAGCCCAAGTATGCCCACCCACTTTCTAGAGAGCTTAAATGACCTCTCTGCTAAAGGGTTTCACTTTATGAGCAGGAGTTGGCTCCTGATAGTTATTGTTGCATTTTAAGTATTTTAATTCCTCAAGATGCTTTGACCATTCAAAGTTACAATGGCACTGAAAAAAGTGACTTATGAAAAGTAGTCACGAGAGACTGAGTTAGGTGAAGCGCCCCTTGATGTGAGTGACGTTGAGTTGGCCATGCCCACCCAGTCACATGACCACCCAGCCATGCCTATCCAGCATTAGGGCAGAGAACTGGTTGTTAAATTATTTGAATCCCACCACTGGTCCAGGAGTCATAGGATTCCCTACTGCCACCTTCTCACAAGCAAAGTCAATGAGGAAACCAGATTCACTTAAAACTGTATAATTAATTTAAGAACTGCAGTGATTTACTTAACAGATTTGGCAAGAAAAGTCATAAAATGGGGTAAAACTCACTTAACAAGTTTTTCACTTAGCAACAATATTGGGCTTAATTGTGGTCTTAAATTGAGGATTATCTTTATTTCTGATTTCCCTTCTCATTTTTTTCTTTCTCATGCTACTTTCCATCCCCAAAAAGACAATGATAAGGAAGGGTCAGGGTAACATATGACCTGTCTGAACTATATTTTATGAAAGTACTTTGAAATTATATTGACTGCCACATGAAGTAGTTTAGATATTTTACAGAGAGATGAACTATAGGAAAAAGGAGAAATAATCAAAATAATATGCTTTGTTTTTCCATGTTGTGATTTTGGTTCAGAGAAGAGCATCCATTTGATTGGTTAGGCATTCTGAATGCTTTTACACAATAGGAAGACTTTGCTCAGAAAAAAAAACTGTCCAAAAGAAGGTAACTGCATTATTTCCCCAATGTTTCCAAATTGTTCTTGATAGGAGCCATATTTTTAGATGCACGGCCATAATGAGAATCTGCCAAAAAAATGAATATGTATTATGTCATCATTTAAATGCACTTCATGATGAGGACTGAAGGCCAACAGGCTATCAAACGTTACTGCTGTTCACCTTCCCTTCCCCCACAAGCCAGTGTATTAGCAAATGTTGCTTCAAACAGGTGCATGCTCATTATTTCTCTGCATATTGCCGTCCCTTTCCCTCCTCTCAATATGCATCGGAGGCAAACTCACAGCTTTTTTCTATCCTCATAAAGACGCAGCGTTCTATTCATAGGAAAATGGTTGGGTTAGGCTCTTGCGAGATTTTTTTTTGTTTGTGCACCGCAGGGAGCCTAATCGCGCTGCAGGGGTAGGAATCCAGTCACGCAAGCAACCTACAGCCTGCACTGCCAGCCAAAAAGAAAGAAGAGAGAGAGAGAGAGAGAGGGAGAGAGAGGGAGAAAGGGAAAGTGTTAATTAAAGGGTGTCAAATCCAGAAGAGCCAGAAGTGGTTTGGGGAAGAGATGAGGGGACATAATTTTCTGTAGAAAAAGAAGTATAGAAGAGATGTCTTTAGCCATTTTTAAAAGGGGAATTTATTTTTTCTTTTCATTTCATTGTGACTGGCTACAGTAGCCTTCTTCTTTTGCAATATGTAACACTGATAAATACCATTAAATGAAAATAATTCGTCATCATTCTATATTCACTCTTTGAACATAGAATGCTTTTCAGGATGTAACCTACACGAATTTTAATTTGATTTCAGAATGCAAAGCTGTCTGCCAAAAAGAATATACAAAAACAAATAAGTAAAAGCATCTGAAGGTTGGTTAAAGCCACACAAATCAAATAATTGCATGTATTTAATTGAATTACATTTCATTTTAAAAAGAATTTATTTTCAATATTCTTACATCAAAAGACTGAGGTTACTGAACTGAAATACAAGTTTAATGGAAAAGCAAAAAGACACCAGACGGAAATTAGAATTGTGTTCCCTGCATATAGAACTTTAAATATGTATGAGGTTTAGAGATAGGCAGATAAATTCTTCTGCCTTTTTTTCTACCAGTTCTTGTTCCATTTCATAAAAGTAAAATTGAATTCTTTCAAAACTGAAAATAACATTTCCAAACAAATATTCACATGCAGTCTGTAATGCTGCCGTTATTTAATAATCAAGTGGCCATGAAGCATAAGTGAATACTTTGGCTTTCATGATACAACTGTCTTTCTGGTGGTGTGCAACTTCTCTGGGTTCTCACAGTTCCCTGACATTTCCCCAAAAGACACATGGAGGAACCACTTCCTGTTGAGCTTTTTCAGTCACAATGCTAATGGAGATGTTTAGCCAGTAAGAATTTTTTTGTGCTCTATGAAATTCAGATAAATCATTCACCAGTTCTTCATCTAGCATGTTTCATGCAGAATTTGAATGGGTATTGATTTCAGATTTAATAGGCATAGACAGGTAGATTTATGCTGAATTGCTAATTAAATACAGAGACAACATTACAGTTCTAGGCTACATAAACAGAGGGAAAGAATCAAGATCATGTGAAGTGTTAATACCATTTTATAATGCCTTGGTAAGGCCACACTTGGAATACTGCATTCAGTTTTGGTCGCCACGATGTAGAAAAGATGTGGAGACTCTAGAAAGAGTGCAGAGAAGAGCAACAAAGATGATTAGGGGACTGGAGACTAAAACATATGAAGAACGGTTGCAGGAACTGGGTATGTCTAGTTTAATGAAAAGAAGGACTAGGGGGTGACATGATAGCAGTGTTCCAATATCTCAGGGGCTGCCTCAAAGAAGAGGGAGTCAAACTATTCTCCAAAGTACCTGAGAGTAGGACAAGAAGCAATGGGTGGAAACTAATCAAGGAGAAAAGCAACTTGGAAATAAGGAGAAATTTCCTGACAGTTAGAACAATTAATCAATGGAACAACTTGCTTCCAGAAGTGGTGAATGCTCCAACATTTTAAAGAAGATGTTGGATATCCATTTGTCTGAAGTGGTGTAAGGTTTCCTGCCTAAGGAGGGGCTTGGACTAGAAAATTTTCAAGGTTCCTTCCAACTCTGTTATTCTATTCTATTCTATTAGTGGAAAAAAATCAGTGGCACGTGGCATTCAGCTTCATTAGATGGGAAGCTGCTATTCATAAACCCCACTTCTGTTTCTATCCATTAATCTGCAATCTACTTGCACTGAGGGGGAGCAGAAAATAGTCCTGCTAAACTTTAAATGTATGTGATTGGAAACAGTTTTGAAGTATTTAATCTAAATTCTGGAATTATAGTTACCAAAAGGAAGTTGGTCTGAAGAATTAGGAATAAGAATGAAGGGAAGACTTGGAAAATTCCCTTTGTTTGATTTCTTATCTAAATAGGGAAATATTAAGTAGAGAAGAGTGAATCTCTTCTTTAATCTAATGTGTAATATTTTCCCTGTTGAAATTTTCCCAGGCTCTGAAATTAAGTTTTATGAAGAGAGAGTTTTTAAGATTTTGGGAAGTCTAAAAACTATGCTAAATATAAAAGAATGCTGGGTGTGTTGAGATATTATAAATGTGTGATTATTAATTTTTTTTTACTATTTATTGAATTAAGACATTGTCTATTCATTGAAGTATGATGGTTAAGGCAATTAGCAACAGTAATGAAACCTAACTGTTTAAATACTGTTATGTAGACACTGTTTTTGTCCCATGAAATGAAGGACTACATTTGCATTGAGCAAATGATTTCCAACACATAATTAAAAAAAACACACACCACATTTTACATTCTATAGACTAGCACACTTTCAGGGAACAAAATTTTCTGCCTGGCACGCATCTTGATTTTATAAGGGGTCCTTTCTTTAAACCACTGTATGGATCAGGAGTATGCATATTATTGATGGTAATTTATAAAGAAAGTAGTTCCTGTGTGGTTGGTAGGAATCATCACACGCTCCATGTAGTTTCCAACTTCTTTTATCCTCTGGTTTTACCTCTCAACCAGTTGCCAGTAGTAGGTGTAGGTGTAGTAGGTGTAAGTGTGTACATGCATGGACGAAAACTATAAATTTTGATTTCTAGACTATAGTTTGAATAAACATATGATTATAATAAAATTATGTTTATGTTTATTGTGAAAAGTAGGGTTATTTCTGTTTCTATCTTAAAGCATACATTTGTTTCTTGTAGTCAGTCTTCACTTTAATGTTGTGAATTTACAGTTAAATAACTTCAGTCTTTGAAAAGTTGCTGCTGGCTGAATAACATGGATAGTCCTTCGTTTAGAACTTGTTTAGGAACTGCCCTTCTTATTTATTTGTTTATTGATCATTCAAATTTGTACAACTGCCCATCTTATAAAAAACGTAAAATATACGACTCAGTAATAAGAACAATTGGTTTAATGATTGTAATTACGAGGGTGGTGACTTAATAACTTTATGAAGAATCCTCACATTTATAACTTTCACAGGTCTGTAAAACAAAGGAAAACTTAATAAGATTGTAAACACAATTATAGTTTCACACACACACATACTCACAGACATAATTAACAGTTTATTTGTTAGAAAATACAAATAGAAATTGTTATATTCCTTTCCTCCCCGACATACGACCGGGGATTCCCTCTGTTGACAGCTAGCAACAGCCATGCCGCACCTTAGCCAATCAGGCGCGGCTTGGCTGAAGGCGGGCTGTTCTGCTTCCCTGATTGGTTTCTCTGCCTGACAGCTCTTCGTATAAATAGCTGTCAGGCAGAGGAACGGCGATTCTCTCCTGTATTGCTTGTTGCTGTTATATCAAATAAAATATTGTTGAACGTTCCTCAGAGTCTCAAGCCTCATCTTTCCCCACTCTTCTATCACTGGCGACGAAGGTGGGATCTCCCTGAGGCGACGAACCTGACGGAACCCGACCTCTTCGCACAGCCGCTTGAGTTTTAGCTCCCCGAGCCGCACAACTTCAAGCCGCTATGTCATCGCTTCCTCCGTTCGCTCCCTTCGGAACCGATGGAGAAGGATGGACTGGATTTTTAGAGCGCTTCGAGTGCTTCCTGCGAGCCAACGGAAAATGGGGTATTCCGATGGAGGAGAAATGCAGTTTCTTCCTCAGTAGCTGCGGAACCCGATGTTCAACGCCGCCCGGGCGTTGGCAGCCCCTTTACCAGTCCACGATCTCGACTGGGATACGCTAATGGCCAAGCTGAAGGGGCATTACGCCCCAACTCCGTCAAAGATTGCCCGGCGGTACGCATTCTGCCAGTGCGTCCAGAAGCCGCACGAAGACGTCAGCCAGTTCCTCCAGTCCTTGCGGACCACGGCCATACCCTGCGAGTTCCTGGACTTGGAGGACAACCTGGTGGAACAATTTGTCAGCGGGGTCAAGGACCTCCGGCTGAAGAGGCACCTCCTGGCTCGGCCAGAAATCACCCTGGCCGAGGCAGTCGCTGAGGCACGGGCGGTGGAGTTGTCCGAGCAATCCACCGCTGAAATGGACCGCCACCAGCTACCGTCTCTTCCAGCACGCACTTGCCTCATAGATCAACTGGCGCCGTTGCCCAGCCCTGCTGAAGAAGAGGAAGAGCTGGTGGCCCGTCTAGCGGAGCTGCAGAGACGCCGCAATCCACGACCTGCGAGCCGGACTATGACGGCCTGCCTAGGCTGCGGGGGCAGCCACGACCGGGCAGCCTGCCCATTCCGGGCGTCCATCTGCCGCTGGTGCTCAAAAAAGGGGCACCTGGCCCAAGTTTGCCGGGCTGTGCTGCCTCCGCCACCACCCCAAGGAGCCACGGGCCAGCAGATGACAGCAGGACCGCAGCAGCCCCGCCGCCAGCCGCGCACGAGAGCCAGCTGCTACGCCGTGGAGCCAGACCCAGCAGCCGCCCCTGCTGAGGCGATCTACCAGGCCTCCGCAGGTGCGGACAGAATCAAGGCGTCAGTCCTCATTGAGGGCGCGCCTTGCGTGATGGAGGTGGACTCCGGCTCGTCCCGCTCCATAATTGCCTGGGCTGACTTTAACAAACTTTGCCCCGGCGTCCTGAAACGCCAATTGACTGCCAGCCCCGTGGCCCTAAGGGACTATCAGGGGTCACTTATCCCAACCCTGGGCTGCTATATGGTTAGGGTTGAATACGGGGGGTTTTCGGGTTGCCTGCCAGTCCTGGTAGTCGAGAAGCCCCTCCCCGCATTGCTGGGGCTGGATTGGTTCCCCGCCCTTGGTCTCTCAGTGCAGGGGGTGCACTCCATCTCAGAAACGCCCCCTGACGTAGCCGCTGTCATCTCCGCCTACGTGGATGTCTTTGATGGCCAGCTGGGGCTGTACAAGGGCACCCCCATCTCTCTTAACTTAGATCCCCAGGTTGCTCCCATTAGGCTGAAGGCCCGCAGGGTGCCTTTTGCCTTAAGGGCCAAAGTTGATGAGGAGATTGACCGTTTGCTGGCGCAGGGCGTATTGGAGCCTGTTGACTACTCACGTTGGGAGACCCCAATAGTGGTCCCCGTGAAGGCCGACGGCTCCATACGCCTCTGCGCCGATTTTAAATCCACCATCAATTTGGCCCTTCAGGCAAACCCCTATCCAGTCCCTGTCGTACAGCACCTGCTCCACTCCCTGGGGCAGGGCTGTATTTTCGCTAAACTGGATATGGCACAGGCCTACCAGCAGCTCCCGGTGGATGACGAAGCGGCGGCTGCGCAGACTATCGTCACCCACCGAGGGGCTTTCCGTTGCCGCCGCCTCCAATTCGGCGTTTCCGTGGCCCCGGGGATCTTCCAGAGCCTCATGGAGCGATTGCTCCATGGGCTCCCTGGCGTGGTACCCTATTTCGACGATGTCCTGATCACTGCGTCCAGCCGCTCAGGACTCCTCAAAATATTGGGGAAGGTCCTCGACCGTTTTAGGGGCGCGGGTCTCAAATTAAAGCGCAGCAAATGCTCATTCGCTGTGCCTAAAGTGGACTTCCTAGGCTTCTCCATAGATGCCCACGGAATCCACCCCACCCCTGCTAAAGTCGCAGCCATTAAGAACGCCCCCACCCCCGCCTCTAAGGCGGAGCTGCAGTCGTTCTTAGGGCTTTTAAATTTCTACGCGCCATTTTTGCCGCACAAGGCGTCACTAGCCGAGCCGCTGCATCGGTTGCTCGACCGATCTGCGGCCTGGCGCTGGGGCAGCCGCGAAGCGCATGCGTTCGCGGCTGTCAAAGACATGCTGACGTCAGAGGCAGTCCTAGTCCAATATAGTGACAGGATGCCCCTGACTCTAGCGTGTGACGCCTCCCCCGTGGGTTTGGGGGCTGTCCTGAGCCATGTCCTCCCCAACGGCTCGGAAGCCCCCATAGCTTTTTATTCCCGGACACTCTCTCCAGCGGAGAGAAATTACAGCCAGATCGACAAGGAGGCTCTGGCTGCCATGTCCGGGATTAAAAAGTTCCACGAGTACCTCTACGGACGGCATTTCACGCTCTTCACTGACCACAAGCCACTCCTTGGGCTTCTGGCCGGTGACCGTCCGACCCCTCCCATCTTGTCACCCCGGATGACGCGCTGGGTGGAGTTCCTAGCGGCATACTCGTATGCCCTGGTCTACCGCCCTGGCAAGCAGCTGGGGCACGCTGATGCCCTCAGCCGCTGCCCCTTGCCCGTCTCCGACCCGCAGACAGTACCTTGCCTGTCTGTTTTGGCCATTGCAGACCTCGCCTTGCCGCTCTCCGCGGGCGATGTGGCTGCAGCGTCTCTGGCCGACCCCACCCTCTCCCAGGTGATGACCTGGGTTCTGCGGGGATGGCCTGGGGGGCCGGTGTCGGACGACCACCGTCCCTACAAGGCCAGGCAGCTAGAGCTGTCCCTCCACAGTGGGTGCCTCCTGTGGGGGGACAGGGTGGTCATTCCACCCACCCTGCGCAAACAGGTGCTGTCTCGCCTCCATGAGGGCCACCCTGGCATAGCACGCATGAAGGCGCTGGCGCGCAGCTATGTGTGGTGGCCCCGTCTGGACGACGAGATAGCTACCTGGGTTGCCAGGTGCTCGACCTGCCAGGTCTCCCGTCCAGCGCCTCCGGCGGCCCCGCCGCGGGAGTGGGAGATTCCTCGTGGCCCATGGTCACGCCTCCACCTGGATTACGCTGGGCCTTTCCGAGGCCAGGTCTTCCTGGTCGTGGTGGACGCTTACTCGCGCTGGGTGGAGCTCATTCTCATGACCTCCACCACAGCCGAGGCCACTGTCCGGGCATTAACGCGTCTGTTTGCCACCCACGGCTTGCCAGACGTCGTTGTGTCGGACAATGGGCCCCAGTTTGCGTCCACCGTGTTCCAGGAATTTCTGGCCTCCCAGGGCATCCGGTACGCCCCAGTCGCCCCCTATCATCCGGCCAGCAATGGCCGGGCGGAACGCGCTGTCCGCTCGGCCAAGGACGCCCTTGGACGAATGGACAAGGGCGACTGGCCCACGAGGGTGGCTGCTTACCTCCTGGTTCAGCATTCCACCCCGTGCCCACTGTCAGGGAAAACCCCTGCTGAGCTGCTGATGGGCCGGCGCCTGCGGACCACCTTAGATAGGTTGCACCCAACCTATTCTGAGGCACAGCCGAGCAACCTGGGTCCCCCTCCCCGTTCCTTCCTTGAGGGCGATCCAGTCTGGGCAAGGGCCTTCTCAGGGGATCTTAAGTGGGTGCCTGCCACCGTCACTTCTGTAACCGGCCCCTGCTCTTACAGGGTCCGGACCGCCGACGGTGCAGACTGGCGCCGCCACGTGGATCAGTTAAGGCGTCGCCAACCTTCGGATCCACACAACAACCCTGCAGGGTCGGCCTCTGCCATTCCTGGGGTTGACGCCGCAACCGATCCCTCCACCGTGGCCGTTGCCCGTGCCGCAAGATGTACCAGCAGAGACTGGGCCTGGCGCCTTCCGCTGTCCACAGCCTTCCAGCGTTCCAGCCCCCATTGGGCTACCAGTTCCGGCATTGCATCCCGCCTTGGCCTTCCCTCTATCAGGCCAGCCTTTCCCTAATAGTAATTCAAAATTCCCTGACTCAAGCCCGCCAGCGGCCGCGCCACCCCGGCCCTGCCTACCAGCTCCTGAGTCTCCGCCTCCGCCTGGGATGGGCCTTCAAGATGGCGCCCGGAGCTCCACTCCCTTCAGGGAGGAGCTCCCACGGACACCACCTCCTTCTCCAACGGTCTGCCCAGTTCTGAGGCGTTCTGGGCGTGTCCGACGCCGCCCTGCCTATCTTAGCAACTACGCATGCTCCGCTGTCATGCATGCGTCCTCGCTAGGGGGGAAGGAGTGTTATATTCCTTTCCTCCCCGACATACGACCGGGGATTCCCTCTGTTGACAGCTAGCAACAGCCATGCTGCGCCTTAGCCAATCAGGCGCGGCTTGGCTGAAGGCGGGCTGTTCTGCTTCCCTGATTGGTTTCTCTGCCTGACAGCTCTTCGTATAAATAGCTGTCAGGCAGAGGAACGGCGATTCTCTCCTGTATTGCTTGTTGCTGTTATATCAAATAAAATATTGTTGAACGTTCCTCAGAGTCTCAAGCCTCATCTTTCCCCACTCTTTATCAGAAATAAAGACAATGGGAAAATGGGAAAGGAAAGAAATAGAGGAGATAAGTGAAGAAAAGGGGAAAAAGAAATAAAGAAACAAAGAGCAGTGACTTGTGACTTTCTTCGGTGCATTAAAATACTCAGTAAAGTTATAGTATCAACTTTTTGGTTATGCCAAATAATAATCACAAGTCATTTCTATAATAATACTTCACTTAATTATCAAAACCCAAAATCAAAATTTCACTTTTTTTCTCTTTCATGCAGAAAGAAGTGGTTTCCAAATAACCACAAAACTATTTATATTCTTGTCCCTAATTAATACAGTCAATTTTGTCATCTCCACTAGTTCATTGTTTCATTTCCTGGTCCACTAAATGAGGATCAACATCAATAACAGTTAATAAGGTATCTTCTCACTAAGTGAACAGGGTTTGTCTGCTTCTTCAACCCCAAGATTTTATTTTTAAATTCTTTCAACATCAAGTTGCTATGTTACAAAACAAAGTATCAGACTCAGACAATCTGTTTATTTCCAGAAATGATTCTTAGTGAACCTTGTATGAATAACTCCCTTTAGAGCAGAGGTGTCAAACTCAAGGCCCGGGGGCTAGATCCGGCTCATGGGTGCTTAGATGTGAGCTGCACGGATACCCTGGAAACAGCCCATTTTCACTGGCAGAGCTCTTGAGCCACCACAGGCACCCCTGACACAAGTGACGTATAGCTGGCCACCCCCACGCCACCTCCCAAGATCAAACACAATGCTGATGCGGCCATCAATGAAATTGAGTTTGGCACCCCTGTTTTAGAGAAAGAGGAAACAAGAACTGCATCACTCATTCCAAATTATTTTCAGTGCCTCTCAGAGAGTGTTGTGATAATGTGGCAATATTTATGGATTTGTTTCCTGGTGATGGTAGGAGCCTTTAAAGTGCAAAATAGCTATAGTAAGCCTCACAGGACAAAAAAACCATTCTGCAAAATCCTAATATGCATTAGGGGAAAAAATCTGTAGTTTGCCTATCTTTGATTTAGATTGTCTAAACCTGACTTTAAAATGATCTTCCTATTATTATTATTGTATGGTTGATCTTGTTTTTTAAAGGAGGGGTTAGAATGAGGAAAGAGACATTGAAATTTTCAGTCACTACAGCAGATTCCAAAATGCCACTGAAATGAGGACCATTGAATCCAACAACTTGGGAGTGGCATGCAATCTGTATTTTGGGAGAAGGTGATTGACATGGTGCTAAATGATGTTATGTGGTATCTCATAGATGTACAGCACTCCGTACGTTTAATCCAATGGTGGGTTGCAGGTGGTACGACCCGGTAGATCCTAAGTAACTCTTTTTAAATCTGTCATAACTTCGAATAGTTGTTAATAGTGGCTGTAAATTGACAAATGATATACACTTTGTTTACAGATCTGCTTTTATTCTGCATAAAACCATTGTTCTGTATCATGATTATTGGTTTATCTGTTCTGCTCCTCGGTTTTTAAAATTATTGGATAAATATACGATACAAGGTTTCCATACAGTATTTCACTGTGATAAGAAAGGAGCTTCACAAGCTTCAAAGGGGAAGTTTGCCTTGACAAAGATTTGAATGAAGACTGGAGATTCTCAGTCATCCAGATCATGGTTGTCTCAAAGGTGCTTTTTCAAGAGGCAACTGGACTTTCTGATTTTCTTTGAAGATGTTTCACTTCTCTTCCAAGAAGCTTCCTTCTTGGATGAGAAGCGAAATGTCTTCAAAGAAAAACCAGAAAGTCCAGTTGCCTCTTGAAAAAGCACCTTTGGGATTTCAACAAAGCAGCTGTTTTGCCACTGTGTGATAAAGGAGTGAGGTCGCTTCACTTCTCTGAATTAGCTGAAGTGGCTGCTTTGGTTCAGTTTGCTTCTTTTCTGCCAGAAGCAGCAGCCACTGTACCGGAACGGTGCTTTGGAGAGCCCACCTGCCCACCCTTGTTCCTTACCTGTATTTGAAGGAAATGGGCCATCTGCGCATGCGCACACAGCGTACGGCGCCTGTGCAATGCTCCGCTGAGCAGCTGGAGCGTCGCAGGCAGTGGGTGCGCATGTGTGTGCAGCGCGAGTGCCTGTGGTGCACGTGTGGCTCCTGTTCCAGTGTACCGGTTGCAATGGGAGCCAAAACCCACTACTGGTTTAATCGCAGGTTCTATCCCTTTTGTAGAGGCAGCGCATACATGTATGAAAGGCACAGAAGTTGTTCCTCTTATTGCAATGCTTCTTTCATCATTTTGACTATGGATGTTCTGACTCTGTATTATTTATCGCTGTTCTAATCTCATTTCTGTTCATAGTCTGTATGATCTGCATATTCTGCACAAATTTGCATAAGCACTGACAAGTGAGGCAACTGAAAGATACAATCATAATAAAATCAACTATAAGAGAGAGAAAATAAGCCAACTACATGAAAAATAAAGCTAAATTCAACCCCTCAATTCTGCCCTATTTTTTAAAAAAGATGTCATGGTTTAGCATGCAGGAAATACTTTCAGGATTTCAGTTCCACCTCTAAGCAATACTAACAAAGCATCTTGGAAATTTTAGTTGAAACAAATGCCTGCTTTATTTATTTTTTATTTTTTATCGTTTCCATGTTAAGTGTAACATGTTTGGGGTTTGCTAATGCAACAGTCAGTTTTGAGAATCATCCAAACAGAAACCACATCAATAAGATACAAAACCCTTAATTACAGTAATGTATGTACTAAAGTTTCCTCCTCCTCCACTGCGTCCTCCCTCTCCTCCCCTCCTCCCCAACCTTTCTTCATTCCTTTGGGTCTCCCAACTGCAGCTTCTCAAACCCATCACAGTGGTGCACACTTAAAACTGTGGCAGGAAATTTGTTTTACAAGGCTGGTTTTAACTGAACTACCTGCTGTGCGCCACATTGCTACTGTTTGGGAAATGAATGATGAGAGAAGCAAGTCTGTGATTTCATTTGTTCAGACCGATTAGTCACACGTTGCCTACAGTATCATTTGCTTGTCACTTAATGACTGACCAGCCTGCCTGAATCATTAGTACTGTAGTGCAATGAAAGAAAGACATAAGCATAATGTGGAGCTGAAGGAAAGCGGAGTGCTGTTTTACCTAAAAGAAATGGTGCGCAGAAATCCAGCACAGCTGCAGGTGTTCCAATGACAATGTGGGAAGCAGTTAGCTTCCAATTTAGCAGAAAATTAAGAGCGAAAAAACTGTTATTTGTGAGAGAAGATACTCATGGCAAGCAATCATCCATGCTCTATATCCACAAGATGAGCATTCAGCTGTCTTTGTCGTGACTTAAAACAATTGGTATCTTGGGCAGCATTCAACACCAGATTGGTGCTTATTATCTGCAGTTTATTCTTTCTTGGGATATTTTGTTTTTCTCTCCTTCAACTCTCCCCCCTCCCCCATTTTATGGTTAATTTGCTTGCATGAATGTAAAGCTATTTAAGCTGAAAATCTGGATTGTGGTTGATCATTGTGCTTTGTATTTTGTGATACACATAATTTACAATGTTCAGATTCATAATTCATTTTGATTCATGCCTGTGCAAGCAAAATGAGATTAGAGCTTGCAGATTCCTTTGGTCAAATGCCATAAGTCAGAAGTGCACCTTGTATTAAGTAATACATTTTGACACGATAGCTAGAATTCTCTTCTAAATCAAAACAACTTGGTACTCGAAATCCAGTTAAAAATTCAGTTTTAGAATCAGAAGCCGTATCTCTTTATGCCTTGTGGTTTTTTACAAATTCTCTAAAAGGATAGCAAAATGTTGGATAGGGATTTATTTGACGGGAAGAAGAAAACTTGTAAAAGATGGTCATGTTGCTGTAAATGTTGTCAGCAATCAGCAACAGTCTGCCAGCTAAAATTTTATACAGCCTAGTTTTATGTGATGCTGTGATGGTCACTGGTTTTAATGCTTTGAAAAAGTAATTCAGCAAATTAATGGACACTAGATCTGTCAGCACAGCCATCTGGTTAGCCCTTGTACCCAAATCAACAACATTTATACAAGCAGCTCTAATGAAAGCTTGCTAAACTGGAGCTCCTCTGACTTATTTTGCAATGATGGCTGATGGAAATTGATATTCAATAGGTCCTTTCTATTATGTTAGAATCCATGCATATCTGGTTGGGTTAGTGGGGCCAATAAATTGAGTCAAAATGATGATATTAGGTGTTTCACACACCTGTTGGATGGATGTTTTCTGAGTTTAGAATGGAGTCTTACATCCAACTAGAGGACCTTATAGAAGTCTTCTTCTCATTGAACCCCACAGCCTGTTGTGAAAATGCATATCTTAAGCTGCAGATTCCAGAGAGAACATTGCATTTTTGTTTCACCATATCAAAACTTGATGTTCTGAATTCCATTTGAGATTATCTGAGCAGATGAATGTTTTGATTTTTTTTTCTTCAGGTGAAAACATTTCTGTCACTGTTTAACTTTACAAGTTATTTTTAAATTATGTGGTTTTCTAAATTGATTAACTGCCTTATTAATTTTAAAAATATGTTTAAACTAAGGTAATTCTTGATTCTAGTATGCTTAAATGTACTCTTAATCGTTGTAGCAACTAATTCATATTATTTATTATTAGCATAATATTTAGCTGACCTTATTTAATTAATAGCCTTCTTAAACTGGTACCCTACAGATTAATTGAATTTTTTAGTAGAATAGGAAGTGTATTATGATACTTTTGAACGTTGGTTGAAAGTTTATATTCCTGAGAGTATTGCGGACAGCTATGAAAACAAAGTGGATCATCAAACAAATAAACCCAGAATTATCACTTGAACATAAATGATCACCCTCAAATTATCACATTATATGAAGACCTAGCTCTCCGAAAAATTCTATAATGTGGAAAGATGGAAGGAAAGAGCAGAAGAAGACAACCAGGAGACTTGAAGGACCAGATCAGGGACAGATCACCATCAAGAAAATCTATGTGGTTAATAAGAGTCAGCACTGAGTTGATGGCAGATATCCATAATTATATGTGTAGAATTTATAAGTAGGATTTAACAAATTGTTGTTCCAAAACCTGATTTGCAGATTTGTTGACATTTTCTTTGTTTTTCTTTGATGTTTTGTTTTTCACAGATGCTTCTCTTTGAGCTACTTTATTCTTAGAGTTATCAGAAACTGCTACTGCTGATCCAGCTGTTTTCTGTTCTAGTACTCTGAAGCATCTTTGCTTTGGCATATTTTCTGCTTCCAAAACAAGCTGAGGGAGAGAAATATCATTCTGATGTCTTTGTGTTTAGCTGAAATATGAAAAGTTAGAGGAGCGGCATATTGTTGGGGTATGCTGAACAATGAAAGAAAAAAGACATTAATAAGCGTCCTTTGGCCATCTCATAACAAGATGCAAAACAACCACCTTTTCCCGTGAAAATTCCACTGAAATTTCAAGAGTAAATGATTTTTTTTATCAGAATGTCACACTTTTTAAATTTTACAGAAGTGACGGAGGTGTAAAAAAGTAGTATGACGTAACTTGGGTCAATCATCCCTTAACTTTTAATATATCAGGATTGGGACATCCCAGATGTTGAAGAACATATGGAAATTATGAAGCTTCCGGGACCATGATCCAAAATGACATATGCTGGGAATTATAATTTTATAATATTTGGTGTCAGAGGTACCCCACACTGATAGAGCTGTTTGGGTCCTTGAATTAGTAATAGAATTAAAATCTTTCAATATTATTATGTTTTATGAGATATGATGTTTGAAAATTCTATTTTCCCTAACTTAAGGGGAAAACATCAATTACTGCCACTCAAATGTAGTTTAGGATTAAGTCAATTCCAATTCTCCTTTTAGTTGATATAAGCAAGTGTACATTAACTCTCCCATTGAAGGAAATGGCAACATTTCAATTCTTAGAATAGAATTAGATTTTTTTTTATATACATAGACTTGGGCAAGTATAAAACAATAAATATTATAAACATGTATGTAATCTATAGTGTGAAATGAGCCCTAGGGACAAGAGGAACACTCTGCAGTCAAGTACAGTTGTCCTGTTTTTCCCTGACTGCCTTACTCAGTACAATACTTATTTAAACCCAACCCAACCCACACCATGACGTTGACTGTCAATCTTTATCTCAGCCTCATGTTTGAGAAATTTAGCCAAGAGATTTCTCTGCACCCAAGAATTTATTCCTTTAAGGCAATCTTTGTCGACTTGAAAACTTAAAACAATTCTTGGATTTCAACTCCTAGCATTTTGCAACTAGCCATTCAGTTGAAGTCTACAAAACTTAAAGTTGCTAAGATTGAGAAATGCTGTTTTAAGCTATGGGTGAAGAGCAGAACTTTGATCTGTAAAAACAAGATAGAAAGAGGAGAAACAATGAAGAAGTAAAAGCAAAAAACAGACAGGCTTGACACATGGATTCTTATTCATTCAACCATCCACCATGGTTGTGGTTTTGCTAATCTATTACTGGGTTTTTTTTTTTTCTGGAGGAAAAAATGTGCACTTTTCTATTATTCAAAGGGTTCCCTGAAGCTTTATTCTCTTAATTTCTGCAGAAAGCTTCTTAGTTTATAACTATCTGATACTTTTCTCTCTGAACTATAAAAAGAAATAATAAAACTCCATTATCAAAAAAACAAGTATTTTGATTTAATCAAAATTCAAGGAAGAAAAATCAAGGTGCATTTATTTATTCAAAATATTTATACATGCGTGTGATGGACCACTTGTCTGAGACTGTATAGAAGAGTAAATATTATGAAAATATGTTAATATATAATAGGCAGTATATTTAAGTTAAGCATTATAAAACATTGTAATATAGAGCCAGGAAACAATATCATAGACTAATTTCAATTTTTAAATGCTAAAGCGAGCCACAATTGTGTGTATGTTTTAAATGCCACAATATTTTTCTCTTCTGATTTTTGATGAACTTCTTTTTGTCTGCATGGATCATGTGTATAATTATATGTGACAAGTGCAAGGATATCTCATTTCTCATACATGAACAAGGCAGGCAGGAGGTAACTGACTTATATACTGCTCACATGGCCTGATCTAAGTGTAAGCAAGAGGGCCAGGCATATTTCAGAAACCATTTGAAAAAAGTGCTTTAGATTTTAACAAGTGCAGCTCTTCTTTACTATTTATTAAATAACTTTTCTCAAGGGAGATGACTTCCGGTCCCTGAAGGCGACGGATGTTCGTGTCTGCTGCTCGTCTTCTCACTGGGCTCCCTTTAAGTTTAGGGGGAGCACAGGGAGCCTTGGAGGGGCTCTCTGCCATAGGACGGCTTGTTGGGGCCCCCTGGATCAGGGGTGGCCACAGGGGGGTCTCCAGCTTCGCCCCAGGAGCCAGGGAGTGTGGGGGGTGCGCAGCAGTGCGCCTTCGCCAAGCGGAGCTGGAAGGAAAAAACTAATCGGACGTTACAGCTGAAATGCGGTGAGGTGGGAAGCTTCCCTCAATCTCCTTTTTAACTACTTAATCGATGAACAGCAGCCTTTCTTAAACTGTGTTTTCAATCTTTTGAAGTGTTAAGACTGGAGGGAGGGTTTTCACCCCCCCTCGGAAAAGCGGCAATTGGAAAATCCCTCTCTCTCAGAAGAGAGAGAGGAGAGAGTTAAAAGTTACTTTCTCTTCCTTTAAGCAATGGGAGGATGATTTCTTGCTACAATTGCAAAGGAGGACTGCTGAGTTGATTCTTTTAAACTATTTTATGGAAACTTTGGACATTGCTTTCTGATCTCCTGTGAAGGCAGAGCCAAGATGGCCAACTTCCTCCTTCTTCTTGCACTTATGAATGAAGTTTCCCTTTTGAAAGAATTTCTGGGTTTGTATTATATCACACCCTAGAGATCTCCAGGAGCCTCTCCTTGCACGTATCTCCCTTGGATTTGGAACACTTTATTTATATCACCTGGCTTGGAGCTGTATAGAGACCAACGCTCTCCTCTGGACTTGCTTGCCTTATGACTTCTCACGGTTGTGTCTTTCCACAGACGCCATTTCTTTGTGCAGACTTATAGCTATCTCTGAACTTAATATGGGTCCTAAAAAATTACCACCTGGTAAGCTGTCTTCGGCCCCAACATCTTCTACGTCCAGCCCGGTCATCCAAAAGACACAACTGGCTTCATTTTTACAACCTAAAGCGACTGAAGAGAGCTCAAAGGAACTATCCATTGAGCGAATGTTTCAAATTATTATAAACGGACAGGACAAACCCAAAAAAACAACTGGCAGATTTAACTGATGAACTCAGAGAAACGCAACAACAAACAACACAAAATAAACAGAGAATAGGTGTGCTGGAGGAGGGCGCAACTGGGCTGAGGGAAGAGGTTAAGACAATCCAGAAGGGGAATGTAGAATTTGAAAATCATATGATAAAGGTGGAATTTGAGAGAATGTCTTTTTTTCTTAGATTTCAAAACTTGCCAGAAACAGAGAATGAAGATCTCAAGGAGATCATGACCACAATCTTAACAGAATATATTAAAAGAGATAAACAACAGCTATGGTGGGATATTGATTTGATCTATAGGATTAACTCAGCATACGCTAGAACACACAATGTGCCAAGGGAAATACATGTTAAATTTCTTAGAAAGACTACAAGAGATGAGGTCTTAGGAGCTCAAAGGGTGGGACCACTAAAATATAAAGACAAAGAAATAACCATTCTTAAACAGATTCCAAAGAAAGTAAGAGATAAGAGGAAAAAATATTCCTCTTTAGCAAAGAAATTACATAATAATGAAATCTGGTTCAGATGGTTATTGCCAGAAGGAATGCTGATTTTCTGGGAGGGCAGCAGAATTAGAATCAACACAGTTGTGGAGGCGGAGGCCTTTATTAAGAAACATAGTGCCCTCCTAGGTGAAACAGGGGACAGTACACAAGATATGAAGGAGGGAGGGGCTGCGGCTCTGCCAACAGACAGGGGGGAGGATGCAACACTCAGAAGACTCAGGCCACAAAAATGAGTTGAAACATTATTGCAATTGTTGTTATAATGTAATTCTTGGAAGTGATACAAAAGATGATTGAATATATTGATGATTGAATGTAAAAACAAAAAGCTGCCAATGTTTATTCAAATTTTGCTGTTTTATTTTTTATAAAAGTTGTGAGATTTGGGGGGGTTTCTGCCTTCCGCATGATGTAGCTGTCAAAATTTTCTATACCTATTTACCCTTTTCCTCAAAACATTTGTAAAAACCAATAAAAATTTTACAATTAAAAAAAACTTTTCTCAGACTCAGAATGTTTAATGAACAGAAGATAAGCGTTGCAGTCCTGCAGATGTTAATCACTTCTTCCAAATCATTTTCCAAGTTGCACAATCCTAACAAACATCCAGAAGAAATAATGCATAGAAATAATAACGAAGTGGATACGGGTAGGAGAGTAAAACCAGAAATATACCATAGTCAGGGCCGGATTTTCCTATAGGCTAACTAGGCTTCAGCCTAGGGCCTCAAGATCAAGAGGGGCCTTTTATTTTTATTTATTATCCGTGCCACATTTTTTATAAAGGTTAGTACCAATTACAACATGTTTCATTTAATATATTGATATATATCACAGTAATGATGTATTTTATTATCTCTCATGTAATTTACAAACTTAAAAATGGGAGGTGAAAGGGCCCCATAAGTGGAATAGCCTAGGGCCTCTTTTCATCTAAATCCGGCCCTGACCACAGGGTCATGGTCCAAGGGCTATAAGGCCATATAAAAAACTGCTTGTGCATCAAGTTAATTTCTGGTTTTCAGAGATATTTCCAAATGTATTGATTTGCAAAATTCTGATGTAACAGGGAAAGTAACTAATAGACCAGCTGGGAACAAAAACCTACAGGGATGAATGAAAGCTGCTTCTTATAATCTCTGTGCTGCATAATTTCTATTTCCTTCCTAATCCTCCTCCTCTCAGCAATCCGATGCCCTCTTGATTTGTCTTTTGTGGCCTTCTAAACAACATAAAGAAAGAAAGACATTAGTGAATTTATTTTTTAGGAGTCTTATGAGTGAAAACATCCTTTTCCTTCCTGAGAGGAAGGGGAAATGCTTGTCTCTTGCTCGTAGTAGAAAGGTTGCTTTGATGTAAAGTGAGAGGAAATTTCTTGCTCCTGCTGTGGCAAAGAAAAATAAAATTGTCTCAATGAAAAAAATGCTTGTAGTGAGAGAAGGATTTTCCAGCAGAGCAAATTGTTTGTCAAAATTGCATGATCCATTGTATTTGACCCCAAGTTAGAGTTTCCCTACTGTGGATTTATGTTTTAATAAATCATCCTGGCAGGAGAATGAACCTCAGCAAGAAATGGTTGACTAAGAGGGTATTATATATTTTCAACTGTTTTTCATTAAACAGAACTTGTTATTCTAAGCTCCTTTGCAAGCCTTCTTTTTAAATCTGCAACAATTCTCTGCAAATCGAGTTTTATCATTAAACACTTTTCCTACATTGTCCTATCAACACAGAGTAAGCAAACAGACAGATGATCTGGATGTTCTAAGAACAAACAGATAGTCCTCAACTTATGACCACAACTGGGAGCAGAATTTCTATCATAAGCCATTGCAGTTGTAAGTCAAGGCACCACATGAATGGACCTGGTTTTTCAACCAGTTGTTAAGCAAATCTCTGCAAGTTTAACTCCACTCTCCCAAATGGGTATGTTTTGCTTTTAAAAAACTGGTCGTAAATTAGGATTACTTGTGCTCCAGTTAGATATGGTCCAACTTTCAAGGGTGTCCACAAGATATGGTCAAAAGAGTAAGGTAGCAGCCATGACACTGTGATCAAAGCACTCTCCCTCCCCCCTCTCCCTCTGTCCCTTCCTTCCTCTCTCCCCCCTCTCTCTCTCTACACACAGACACACACAGACACAGACACACACACACACGTTTTGATTGCACCATTGTGACTGCCATCTGATGTTTTTGTTTTATCATTTTTGAATATCCCTGTTTAAATGCATATTTTTGTATGTTTGTTTTCTGAATATGTAAGTTCTCATTCTGAAAAGAATCTGTTGCCAATGAAAAGTCTAATTCTGAGGTGAGAATGCTTTCCCATCAGCTATTTTAAATTAGTTTATATATTGTTTGATTGAATCGGTGAAAGTTTGGGAAAATATTCCTATTTATTTGTAATTCCCATTGTTAAATAGGCAGGAACTCAGACGGAGAGCCCGTGAGGTGAATTCAAATTAGCTTTATTTACAAACAGCAAAAGTACAGCGTACAGGAGAGAAGCGGGAGCTGTCCCTGCTTGACAGCTATTTATACGAAGCTGTCAAGCAGGGGAAGCCAATCAGAATGCAAGGATTGCCCGCGTTCAGCCAAGCCGCGTCTTGACCAATCAGACACGGCTTGCCTGTTGCCGGCAGACTCAGGGGAAACTCCTGACATCACTGCCAGGACTCTACACCCCTTCCCCCCCCAGCGAGGGCGTATGCGTGGATGTGGCGCATGTGTAATCGTGAATATACGCTGGGCGGCGCCAGACCCACCCAGAACGCCTCAGAACTGCTTCAGTGGTCGGCAGAGAAGGAGGTGCCTGTGGTAGCTCCTCCCGCAAGGGAGTGGAGCTCCGGGCGCCATCTTTGGGGCCTACTTCTAGCGAAGAATCCACCGCAACAGGTAAGCAGGGCCAAGGGGGTGCGGTCAAAGGCGGGCTTGAGAATGGCAACTGGGGAACGGTTTCCGGATAGGAGTGGCCTGAATTTGGGAAGGCCAAAGACAGTTGTAACCCAGGAGGAGCCCGCCCAACGGGGTGGGTTTCCTCCAACAAGGACAGCCGGGAGGCGGCGTCCGGAGTAACAAGATCCCTGGGCAACTGGGGGTAACTGGACGGCCATGGTGGTAGGGCACCATGTGGCGAAGAAGTGGATGCTGTTTGTGAGACGCTGGTGGTCGACCTCGCAGGGCTGTCATTGACCTCTGACAACTGGCAGCGCCTCAGTTGGTCCACATGGCGCCGCCATTCAGACCCGTCAGGAAGGTGGACCCTGTAGGAACAGGGACTGGTTACAGAGGTGACGGTGGCAGGCACCCACCTAGCATCCCCCGAAAATGCCTGTGCCCAAACCAAATCCCCCACCACGAAGCTACAGGAAGGGGGCCCCAGGTTGCCAGGCTGTTCCTTGGAATAGAGCGGGTGCAGCCTATCCAAGGTGGTCCGCAGGCGCCGGCCCATCATCAGCTCGGCTGGAGACCTTCCGGACAGGGGGCAAGGAGTGGAGTGCTGTACCAACAGGTATGCAGCCACCCTTGAGGGCCAGACGCCACCCTCCATCCTGCCGAGGGCTTCCTTGGCTGAGCGGATGGCCCGTTCCGCCCGACCATTGCTGGCAGGATGGTAAGGGGCGACTGGGGCATGGCGGATGCCCTGGGAGGCCAGGAAAACCTGGAACGCGGTGGATGCAAACTGTGGCCTGTTGTCAGACACGATGACATCAGGCAAGCCATGGGTGGCAAAAAGCCTAGTCAACGCCCTGACAGTAGACTCAGCTGTGGTGGAACTCATGAGAATGAGCTCCACCCAGCGGGAGTATGCGTCCACTATGACTGGTCTCGGAAGGGGCCCGCAAAGTTCAGGTGCAGGAGTGACCACGGTCCCCGGGGAAGCTCCCATTCCCTGGGCGCAGCAGCCGGTGGCGCCGGCCGGGAACGTTGGCAGGGAGAGCAGCTGGCCACCCAGGATGCAATCTCGTCGTCCATCCGAGGCCACCAGACATAGCTGAGAGCACGCGCTTTCATTCACACTATGCCCAGGTGTCCCTCGTGGAGGCGAGAAAGCATCCGATGGCGCAGGCTGGGTGGGATCACCACCCTGTCACCCCACAGGAGGCACCCACTGTGGAGCGACAGCTCCAGCTGCCTGGCCTTGAAGAGACAGAGGTCCTCAGACACCGGCCCATCTGGCCAACCCCGTAGGACCCACATCATCACCTGTGACAGGACGGGGTCAGCCCTGGTCAGGGCAGCCACCTCTCCCGAGGAGAGTGGCAGGGCTAGATCGGCTATGGCTAGAACAGACAGGCATGGCACTGTCAGGGGGTCAGTGACAGGGAGGAGGCAACGGCTGAGGGCATCAGCATGCCCGATGTGCTTCCCGGGGCGGTACTGGAGTGAGTAGCTGTAGGCAGCTAAAAACTCCGTCCACCGGGTCATCCTTGGTGAGAGGATGGGGGGGGTTGGCCTGTCTCCGGCCAGAAGCCCAAGGAGTGGCTTGTGGTCAGTAAACAGCGTAAAGTGCCGCCCATAGAGATAGTCGTGGAACTTTTTAATTCCAGACACTGCAGCCAGAGTCTCCTTGTCTATCTGGCTGTAATTTCTCTCTGCTGGAGACAGTGTCCGGGAGTAAAAAGCGATGGGGGCCTCCGAGCCATGGGGCAGGACATGGCTCAGGACCGCCCCCAAACCCACAGGGGAGGCGTCACAGGCTAGAGTCAGAGGCAGCCTGTCGCTATATTGTACTAGGACTGCCTCTGACGTCAGCATGTCCTTGACAGCCGCGAACGCATGCGCTTCGCGGCTGCCCCAGCGCCAGGCCGTCGATCGGTCGAGCAACCGATGCAGCGGCTCGGCTAGTGACGCCTTATGCAGGAGAAATGGCGCGTAAAAATTGAGAAAGCCGAGGAACGCCTGCAGCTCCACTTTGGAGGCAGGCATGGGGGCGTTCCATATGGCTGCTACTTTTGATGGGGTGAGGTGGATGCCCTGGGCGTCAATAGTGAACCCCAGGAAATCCACTCTTGGCACAGCAAACGAGCATTTGCTGCACTTGAGCTTTAAACCCGCGCCTCTAAAACGATCGAGGTCCTTCTGAAGTATTTCGATGAGCCCTGATTGGCTGCTAGCCGCGATCAAGACATCATCGAAATACGGAACCACGCCAGGAAGCCCATGAAGCAGACGCTCCATGAGGCTCTGGAAGATCCCCGGGGCAACGGAAACGCCAAATTGTAAGCGGCGGCAGCGGAAAGCCCCATGGTGGGTGATGGTGGTCTGCGCAGCCGCCACCTCGTCATCCACCGGGAGCTGCTGGTAGGCCTGCACCATATCCAGTTTTGCAAAAATGCAGCCCTGCCCCAAGGAATGGAGCAGGTGCTGCACTACAGGGACTGGATAGGGGTTCGCCTGGAGGGCAAGGTTGATGGTCGACTTGAAGTCCGCGCAGAGGCGTATGGAGCCGTCCGCTTTGACAGGGACCACTATTGGGGTCTCCCATCTGGAGTAATCGACCAGCTCCAATACTCCCTGCATGATAAGTTTATCAAGTTCGGCATCCACCTTGGCCCTCAAGGCGAAAGGCACCCTACGGGCCTTCAGCCTAATCGGGGCAACCTGGGGGTCTAGATTTAGGGAGATGGGGGTTCCCTTGTAGGTCCCTAGCTGTCCATCAAAAACGTCAGCGTACTGCGCTAAGACGTCCGCCACGTCAGGAGGCGTGGCCACTATCTGTCGCACCCCATGTACAGATAGGCCCAAAGCAGGGAACCAATCAAGGCCAAGCAGGGCCGGTAATGGTTTCTCCACCACCAGCAGGGGCAGACACCCAGAGAATTCCCCGTATTCCACCCTCACAGCGTAACAACCCAGGGTGGGAATTAGAGTCCCCTGGTAGTCTCGTAGGGAAGCGTCCTGGGCAGAGAGCTGTGCTTTGGAAACGCCTGGGCAGAGGCGAGAGAACTCTGCCCAGGAGAGGAGGGATCGGGATGAGCCCGAATCAACCTCCATAGTACATGGGGAGCCCTCAATTAGCAGCGAAGCCTTGATGCGGCCCGCACCTGCGGACACGTGGAAGGCCGACTCTGCAGGGGTGGTCAGTCGGTCAGAGTCAACAGCAAAACAGCCATCATGCGATTTCTGCTGCTGCCGATTCTGCTGGGCTGCTGTCGCGGTGCGGGGGCTGCAGGTGGAGGGCCGTCGTTAGCTCGTTGGGGCAGGGACGCCCGGCAGACTTGCGCAAGGTGACCCTTCTTAAGGCAGCGGCGGCAGACGGCAGCCTTGAAAGGGCAAACGGTGCGATCGTGTTTGCCACCACAGCCCAGACAAGCGGTAGAGCCTTGACGGGGTCGTTGAGGCATTCGCCGTCTTGCAGCCTGGCCAAGGCGGGCCACCGTGCCTTCCTTGGGGTAGTCATCTGGCAAGGGCACCAGCTCGTCCACCAGGCAGGTGCGGCCAGGAGGTGGGGGCAGCTGGAACATCTCAGCCATGGATTCATCTGAGAGTTCGGCTGCCCTGGCCTCCTCGATCGCTCCTTCAAAAGTGACATCTGCGCGGGCCAGCAAACGCTACCTGAGGCGAAGGTCCTTCACTCTGCACACAAACTGTTCTACCAATGCCGAGTCAATGTTAGTAAACTCGCATTGCATGGCAGATGTGCGGAGTGACTGGAGGAACTGGCTGACCGTCTCCTCCGGCTTTTGGACACAGCGCCTGAAGGCGTAGCGCCTGGCGATCCAGGATGGTGTTGGGGCATAATGATGTTGGAGCCTTCTGGTGTGCATCTCCCAGTCGAGCGAATGAACGGGCTGGGGAGCTGCCAGAGCCTGGGCAGCACCGAACATCGAGGGGCCGCAGCAGCTGAGGAAGAAGCTGCACTTCTCATCGGCCGGGATGTTCCTTTTGCCGTTCGCGATGAGGAAGCATTCGAATCATTCTAGGAATGCTTCCCACGTCTCCCCGGCAGTCCCGAATGGTGCGAATGGTGGCAAGGAAGCCATTCTCGTGCCTCAGGGATGCGCGGAGAACAAAAAAAATAGTTTGTCAGGTTCTGCCTGAGGTGTGGACGCGTGGTGGGTCAGCGGCCGCTGGATCCCACCTTCATCGCCAGTGTTAAATAGGCAGGAACTCAGACGGATGCCCGTGAGGCGAATTCAAACTAGCTTTATTTACAAACAGCAAAAGTACAGCGTACAGGAGAGAAGCGGAAGCTGTCCCTGCTTGACAGCTATTTATACGGGGCTGTCAAGCAGGGGAAGCCAATCAGGATGCAAGGATTGCCCGCGTTCAGCCAAGCCGTGTCTTGACCAATCAGACGCAGCTTGCCTGTTGCCGGCAGACTCAGGGGAAACTCTTGACGTCACTGCCAGGACGCTACACCCATATTTTGCAGAATACGAAAGGGGAAGCTTTCCTACATTCTAGTTTTGGTTCTACCTGCCATGAGTACGTTTCCCCCTTTTTTTAAGAAACAGAAACATTAAACAAAGCCTTAGAGTGACTTCTCAATTTACTAAAAATGGTATTCAGAAAGATCTCAGTGGTTTTGCTAGTGGTCTTTTGTTGAAAGCCATTGTTCTCAAAAGATTTTAAGACAAAAAGATAAATTCTATGAAATCAAATATAATGATCCTAGAATTTATTATGAGCACTTCAAGATATGTGTAATAGTTCTTCTGTGAAAAGTGGCAGGTTGACCATTTCATTAGAGCTCATCATTTATGTCCAGTTACAGAGCTTATCTGCATCCATGTGCAGTCAAAACAAATGACTTCACCTGGAAGGAAATTAGGTTGGATTGCATAGACTGAACTGTATCTGCCCATGTCAATTTTCTATATAATAACATCCTGTATGTGCATTGCTTTTGGGGAAAAAATTGACAAAAACATGATTATTTACATTAACCATCATATTTATGCTGACACTGGCTATCTAAAAGTGGTTAATATGCAACTGTCATTGTAAGTTTTGTGAATGGGATCATAAAACACCCAACAATAGTTAAGTGTTGCAATGCACTTCCCCTATCTTGTACATTTGGGAGTAGGAGAGGCAGAATCAGAGTTTTGTAAAATATATCATCAGGAAGATTATATATTTCTTGATTTTGTTATTCCAATTTTCAGTCTTTTTCAACCAATTTCAACTTGGGAATGTTATCATGGAACTTGAATCTATCTATCTATCTATCTATCTATCTATCTATCTATCTATCTATCTATCTATCTATCTATCATCTATCTATCATCTATCTATCTATCTATCTATCTATCTATCTATCTATCTATCTATCTATCTATCTATCTATCATCTATCTATCATCTATCTATCTATCTATCTATCGCATTGTGCAAAAGTGAAACTAACCTTTACCTGACTCCAACTGTAAGTTCAGAACAATTAGATGGGGGCCGGGTTTTTTCTAGTTTATAATTGGTTAAGGCTCCATTTTTTAGTCAATAAATGCTGTTGCAGCCATACTGGTCTGGTTCTTGCCTACTGAAGCCCACTACACAACTCTATCTATCTATCTATCTATCTATCTATCTATCTATCTATCTATCTATCTATCTATTATCACTTATCATTTATTTATCATCTATGTACTAACGCATAATATTATGAGTTATGTTATGCTATATGTAATAATAAAAATAAAGAACGTTTTGTAAAGTAAAAAAATTGGTTAGTAGGCACACGTGCATAGTACACCCTTAAAGTTTGGAATGATTGCTGGAGTTAAGATTTTTAACTCAGATTAAGTCAGCTACTCTCTTGTAACTTAATATCCTCCCATAATATAAATTGGGACAGAGATTAATAAGAAATTAAAACATTTAAGATCCAGGCAAGAGTGTGGAATAAGCAGATCTATTCACTTTCTGAATTTTTGTAAGTGCTTTGCAATTATACGCCGGTCTTCAAAATAAAGCAGCATTTCTGATACTTGTGAACGAAAATAAATCAGGATGCAGTGAAACTATTTTAATAGCAAAATATCCTCCTATAGTTCATATCCAGAAGATACAGAAGATCAAACAAGTATTTTAAACTTATTTCATTTTCTGAACAGCCTTCAAAGAAAATTTCCCCATCCAATGTGTTATCACAAAATGGCAGGCTATCACAAAATGACAGGCTAAACAAACAAAATGATGGATTCGCCCCCTCCCCCCCATGTTTATTAAGCTACTAACTGAATCATCAAGTGACAGTACCATGGCCCACACATTACACTTTTCTGTTAACCTTAATGGTTGAATAAAACATTAGGTACAGTACCCACATGGCCTTAAACCATAGTTTAGAATATGGTATAATTGGTGTATGATCCCCATTAATGTAAATTCCTTAGATATTGTATGATTTCAAATAGAAAGTCTGTCTTCCTAGGTGCTGAGGCCTTTGGATTGAGACCTGGATTTGATCCAGAATGTTCTGCTCCAAGAATTTAGGTGCAGTAGATTCCTGTGGTGCCAGACCTTGCTAGAATTGGAAGCTTATACTGTTAGAAATGTCATTGAATATGTACTGAAAGGAAAAACTGAAATCGCAGCTGAGTACAACTACAATGGATGATTATAATACAGAGCCAACTATTTCTAGCAACAAAGGCCCTAAGCATATTAACTCATTCAGTGAGTTGCATTGTGTTTAATTCTTGCTTACACTTGCTGTCATGCACCGTAGTTAAAATTTACACTCTTTTATTGGACATGAGAAGATATTTTTATTTATATCGTCTTTTGTTAGCCATTTGGCTTCATAATAATTAATCAAGTCACCAAAGGAGTATCATAGTGGGGAGCGAAGAGAACTTATTTGCATTATTAAGATATTCTAACAGGGTATCTCAATGTGTTAACAGCTCAGCTACAATATGGGACTCTTGTTTTATGACAAGTTACAATTTTCTTGTAATGTTAGCTGAAGTTCATCTCAATAATTATGCTAAATTAAGGAGTCTTGCATATATAGAAATAAACATTAAAATGCATTAAACTGAAATAAAGAATGTAATTTAATCCCTCTGTGACTAAATGAAACTCAGTCTTGCCAGTTAGTCCTCGTTTCACCCTGTAAGGCAGGGATAAGCAACTGGAACCTGTTTGGACTAAGACTCCTATAATTGTTCCTGTCCCAGGTTTTTGGAAGCTAAAGGCTCAGAGATCTAGAAGACACCTGGTTGACTCAAACTCAAACTTTGATTAGGACTGAGAAATTTCTGAATGTTCAGATCTTGCTGAACTACAGTTCTTAAATGTTTCAGTTGAATTACCAAATGTTAAATAGAGTGTCTGGAATATTATAGTTCCATACTCTGACCTTGATAAACAAGAAATTTTCCTTACTCTCTGCATATGGATATATAAACACCCACAAGTGTTTCAATATTGTGGAAGGGGCACAATTTTACGTTTAGTGATAACCAGGCCAGTCTTTCTTAAGAAATGAATACATGGCAGGATGCAAAGTTATTATTTTCATAGGCAAAATCTCCCATCAATATCATTGCATTGTTTTCTGTATATGATTGCTTCTCTAGCATGGAAACCTATCTTTGTGTAGTTCTGTTAGTTATGTTTAGGCATTTTTAGGAATGGGAATGGGAGAAATAATCAGATAATATTAACAAGAAATTAATTTAGAGACTTTACTCACAAAAACTAACCAATCTAATAGAATTATTTTATTTTGCATGCTATGAAAAATGTTATTTGCAATTAAATTCAGAGGCTAGTGGTGTTATGTTCTGTATCAATTGCCTTAACATTTAATTTATGCTACATGCATCTCAATCTCTAGTGCACTTGTAGTATTACATCCCCCCCCCATTTTATTTATATCTGATCTCATGGCTTTCAAATCTTTCTCAATGGTGGCAAGAATATGTCTGTTGAAAATAACAGATTACATTTAGTCCATGAAAGCTGATTCCATAGTATGTGCTAATAAAATAATACAAGCCTTTTATTTTTATATAGTAGTAAATCCCACCAAATAAGGCTAGAGTTATTTTGAGAAAACATATATAAGATTTCATATCAATGAGTGCAAAAAAGCCATTATAAGAATAAAATGATGATATTGTTTCTTGATTTCAATAAAAGAAATCCATTCATTTCTTTTTGTTTTAATTTTAATTTTGTTGTACAAAGCTGTGCTCACTTTAAGACTTTAGTTTGATAACATTTATTGCACACAGATGATCTGCTAAGAAGTTTCTAGAATGTGGAATACTTCCATGTTCTCATGCGAAGAAGTAAAGTAATTTAAAGTCATTACGCAGTGTATGTTTATGAAAGAAATACGATTACAGTTTGTGTGTGTATTTGCATGGATTTAAAAGTAGTCAGAATTTAAGTTTTTGGAAGCAACTTTAAGTATTCATATGGCTGCTACTGCTACATATGGGAAAATGATACTGCTTTAGCTAAACAGTATGGAATTCATAAGGATGTGAGGTGTGTGTATGGGTAGAGTATGCTGTTGATTGTAACATTACTTTCCAAGTTCCTGCAGAGCAGGTTGCTATGGAATCATCTTCATCCAAGCATCCTTCCAAAACATAGGAGATGCCAGCCCATTTATTTGGCATTGTATTTAGCAGGCATCTGGTCTAAGTACTCAAATTCACAAAGCCAGACATGTTTCTCCCAACACTCATTTAAAACTGAACAGAAAGTGAGAAAAATAAGATTTAATAGCAACAATATTACTGTTGTCTAAAATGGAAACCCTCTACTTCGACACTTTAATGAACGAAAGGCAGATATGTGATTACATTTTCAAAATTAGCCAGATTGTATTTTCTACATCACTACCTTCCCCACATTTCTGTCTGCAGATCATCATTTATAATCATAATGTCAGGAACCTTAATTTAGAAGTAGCTTTCTCTAATTTGATAGATCAGTGTTTTTAATACAGGAGTAGTCTTTCCACCTTTGGCTAGTAATCTTTGGAAAATTTAGTATAGGGAGAAATTGGTTGTATTTGTTTTGCTGTTTACACTAAATTCTGTTTAATTTTTATCATCTTTGTTTGGTTATATACCAACATTTCTATATTTTTTTCTAAAATTATTTAAGGTAGAAAATAGTATATTGGGAAATTAAAACATAATAGACATTAAGGTAAAGATAAAGGTTTCCCTCGCACATATGTGCTAGTCATTCACGACTCTAGGGGCAGTGCTCCTCTCCGTTTCAAAGGTGAAGAGCCAGCACTGTCCAAAGATGTCTCCGTGGTCATGTGTCAGCATGACTAAACACTGAAGGAACATGGAATGCTGTTACCTTCCCACCAAAGGTGGTTCCTATTTTTCTACTTGCATTTTTACGTGCTTTTGAACAGCTAGGTTGGCAGAAGCTGGGACAAGTAACGGGAGCTCACTCCATTACGTGGCGCTAGGGATTCAAACCACCGAACTGCTCACCTTTTTGATCAACAAGCTCAGCATCTTAACTACTGAGCTACCATGTCACCCCATAGTAGACATTACAAAGCTCATAAAATAAACCCAGTCTGTAACTTTACCCTCAATCTCTAAAGAAGAACATAAGGAAAAGTATCCTGGAAAATGTTATCTAAGACTCCACCCATTGTTTGCAGAGCCTGTCTTCTCTACCTCTTCCCATAAGTTAAGGTCAACCTGCATCAAGGAAGCCCAAAGGTGTTGTGAAAGAATATAGATCTGGCCTTGGGAATGGGGAAGAGATGAGCAACCTGTTAAGGGAAAACTTTCAGGAGACATTAAATGATGGTGAGAAAGAAGAAAATACAAGAAGATCAAAATTAAATCTGCCTTCGTTTTCTTTGGCATAAGATGGCGTAGAGAGGAACTAACCAGCTTCAGCAGTTTATTCTAGCCTATAGCAATAAAGGAATTTCCTGGAACTGTTACGCTGGTCTTCTTGAACATGCTTACCTTGAAGCACTAACAGATGCCTTCTGATTCCCCTACTCCACAAGTACTTCTGTGCCTCTCATCTGCCTCAAGATCTTTCATCTGACAAGCTGTGAAGCATAAGTGAGGAAGTTTGAGGTAACACAGTTGTAAATGGTCCTGCAGGTCTGCTGGGGAGCTGACTTCTTCATTGATCCCAGAGTTTGGCAACTGGAGACATAATGAGACATAACCTAACCCTAACCTAACCCTAACCTAACCCCTTTCCCTTCCCTTTCTTAAGTGCCCAGAGCTGTCAAACTCATGGTCCCCGGGCTGTATGTGTCACATGCTGGCACTCCCATGCCCGGTTTAGCAAAGGGGGTAAAAGTCCCTATATGTCACTTGATGCTGCCATGATGACATGAGTTTGACACCCCTGGTCTAGCCTATCAGCTTATCACATGTTTTTGAAGAGGGATTTCAAGGGAGTGAGCTCTTTGCTCTTTTCTATATCAAAAGCAATGCAATCATGTGGCAGCCTGGAGATAGTAGCCATAGACATTAATCTTACAGTGTTCTTTTGAAGTCTCTTTTTCTCCAACCTATCTAATCTGTGAGGGGTAAGTGAAAGGAACAATGTCTTGTATTTGTAAAATTCTCCGACCAGTGGACACTGCTTCCACTTCTTCTTTTTACATATTGTTCCTTAATGGTTTCTAGCTCCCACACCAATCCCCCACAGCCAAACATTTTTCAAACTTCAGCTCTTCTACGGTAGATCCAACCTCTTATTCTTGGCTGCATTGTTCAGATGACTGCCAGAAGGCAGCAAAGCAACGAGCTGACCCAGAGTTATAAGCATCTTCTTAAAAACTGATTTGTTGATATTTCAATAGGAAAGAAAAGAAAGTAAACATGTTTATTGTGTGTACAGAGTAATGTGTATAGAATAACTGCCGGATTCTGAAAGATAATTGGAGGATGTTTTTTACATGATAGATAAAATCAGACATGGCTAGAATCTCATCAATGGGGGCTATCAATCATACAACGTTGCATATAAAAGCTGTACTGAAACAATGCAATGTGATCAGTTCATCCTCAAGAAGTCCTTATTGTAGAGGCAAAAATATTTAGAGGGGTGATTTTTGGCTAGCTCCAGGACATAATAGGGGGATGGTGAGATGGCAGTGTAGATGTGGCTTTACTTTAAAGTCATTATGTACAGATATATCAGTTAAAGAATATAGTCCTCGATTTACAATAGTTTATTTATTGACCATTCAATAATTTTTTTCCATTTCCATTTTTCCCAAGGTTTTCTTTTTTTTACTGCAAATATTTTACATATTTTATGAACAAAATGTTGTCCAGATCTTTTCTTGTACATCCTCTCATATACATAATCCATTTTACACCATATCTCTGTTTCCAATTTCAGCCATATTATTTTCTTTCCATATTTTTTATCTTAAACTCATTTTCTTCTTAATGCATAAACAATATCACTTAATTTCTAATCTCTTACAATAACATTAACTTCATCGCTAAATATGTTTCTCAAATTCCCCATCCCATTCTTTAACATTTCATCTTTGTCTCTTAATTTAAATTGTCTTAAACCAAATTTTACATTTCATCTGTTAGTCTGTTTTGCTATAAGCAACACACATCATCAAATTCAATTTTTACATAAAAAACATCTAACTTAATTAATTATCCACAATTAATAATGTTTTATAATTCCCTTACATCTTAATTAACTGTCCACCATTAATAATATTAATACAATACTCTTTAATCTACTAGATGTACCTTATTTCTGTTCCTCCTCCTTTTTAACCATTTTCTCTTGGTCTCTCAAAGATTCCACTTCTTATTAATTTTCTCCTTTTATCTCATTGTCTTAATTTATTCTTTTTCTTTCTTTTTCTTTTTATAATTATTGTGTCTTTTCTTCTGAATCCTTTTTCTCACTTTTAATATTGTTGTTCGAGTAGTTTTCCCCAGGGTTTCTCTGCCATTTGATTGATTCTTTGGGGGGACATTCCCCCCGTCTTTTTGTGCCACTGTAAATCCCAGTAAAATCATCTAACTTTTTAATTTTCAGTTCCTTTTTCTTCAATATTATTTTCTTGTTCTTCGTTTATGCTCACTTTTACCCCCTTCTCTCTTGTTTCCTGTTCTATGTACTCCAGCTGGATTTCTGACTTTTTATTGTCTTTTAAAGTTTCACGCACATTTTTTAGTATCTCAAATAATTCATCATATATCCAAGACTCTGTATTGTCAATTTAACAAATTTAACAATTTTTTAAAACTTTTAAATTATATCACATTTAATTAGAACTTAAAGTCCATACAGTCTTTTTTTAATTGCCAGATTCTAATGTCCAATTCTAATGTTAGTCCAATACAATCCAAGTTGAAAATTTATTATCTTCCATGGCCATAGAAAATCAAAATCAAGCTATGTAGAAAAACAAACACTCCTTAGCAGTTCTCATGGTTCCAGATTATGTTTTCTGGTAGTCAAGGTCACTTTTCCCAACTGCACTTTCTCTTCTATCTTCCACAAAGTATTGCAATACTCTCTTCTCACCAGCAGATGGTTCTCTCAAATCCACAATACACTCAAACCAGCTGATTTGTCAAAACTGTCAAAAACACTTTAAAGTGTAAAGGGGGCATGCATAAGCACACTAGCATGCCTACTGTCCCTGTCCTACTGTACCATTTATTTGTATTCAGGGATACTTTGAACAGCTTACACAGACTAGTATGTATTTAATGTAGTATTCAGCCAGTAGTTACTGGATGTGTTACTACTCTTATGGTTGTTATTTTAATGTGTCTGCTGGTGAATCCTTTCTGATCAATTGCAGTCATCAGCATGTAAATAATATGTCTATAATAAATTAACTGAACCTCCAAACAACATAATGCAAAAAACGTTCATAACGAAAATAAAAAATGACTGATAACTGCAATTATGTAATTTAAAAAATCACCAATGGTGAATAACCATTCCCCAAAGGTCTTCTGGAAGTCTGTCAATGAGAGGGCCAGAAGTGGCCTCTGTCCCATCAACTTTACTTCATTCAATTGGTGCCCCACCAGCACCTGCTACAAATCTTTAGAAGACAACTTGGAGCAGGATGGTTTGGAGACAGATCTTTTGAAGAAAAATGCAGAGAAATGCTAGGCTTTTATGAATCAGTTCTTCCAGAAAGTATAGAGAAAGCATGAACTTCAAGGGATTGCTGAAACACAGTTCACCAAATAGCATTGTGTGTGTGCCAGTCAGTCAGTCAGTCAGTCAGTCAGTCAGTCAGTCAGTCAGTCAGTCAGTCAGTCAATTGTAGAATAGAGTAGAATGGAGTAGAGTAGAATAGAATAGAATAACTTTATTGTCACTTTGAATGTACATTGATCAACATACATTAAATTAAATTCCATTGCATACAGTTCTCAAAGAATCACGCTTCCAATATACACTACATAACCAATGTAAATAAATAAATATGAAATTATGCATATACCCACATATATTATGTGGACTGATTAGAGTCCAACCATATCTAGAGTTATAAATCCATATCTCCACCTGAGAACAAGCAAAAACTCAGTTTCCCCCCTTTATAGGAGGAATCTCTGGGGCATCATTTTTGTCCCAGGACACCAAGCAGAAAAGCAATATTTCTAAATATGGTGATGGGAAATCTTCAGTTTAGTACGATTTATCATGCTACGGGTTTCTTTATGAAGGTGCTATTGTTTCATTAAACACACATGTCAATCTCCCATTATTTATTTGTTTAATTAATTGAATGCCCATCTTGTCGTCACACAACTCTGGGTGGCTTACAACATAATCTCCTAGCCCTTAGGTAGTTTTATAACTCCAGTCATGCTCCAACTTGCCATTTGATTTTAATGAGACATAGTTGTAAATATTCCTGAAAAGAGTCTGGAGCAAAAGAAGAAAAACCAGGCTCTATTTTTATAATACAATGCAGAGAACTGGGCATGAATCTAAAACATTAATAGTCTTGGCATTGCAGTCCTATTACTGCTTTATAGACATATCACAAACTAGCACTTGATTGTGCATTTAAAATCTGGCACATTTTCATTAGATACAGTATATGCAGATTAAGAATTGGATCCAGTGATTAAAGTGCAGATTTCAACAGCATTTAGAAAATAGTGTGCTAACAAATTTTAACCTGGCATGTATTTTTTGAATAGTGATTCACTTTTGAAGTATCTAAATAATCAGCCACTTTTATAATTACAAAACCCAACAACTTGTAGGATGAAAAATAATAGCAGATCAGTAGAGAATGAAGCATTTTGAGCAGGGGTGTCAAACTCAAGGCCCGTGAGGGGTGAGTCCAGCCCGTGGGGTGCTTAGATCTGGTCTGCTGGGCCACCCTGGAAGCAATGAAGGACTGGCTTGTGGTGCCTCTGCCAGCAAAAACGGAGCTTCGGTGGGCCACAAGCTCCGTTTTACAAGCTCCATTATCACTGGCAGAGGGTTGCGGGAGGCTGTTGCAGCCAAAAACGGAGCTTCAAAGCCCATTTTCACTGGCAAGGCATTCGGGTTACCACAGGTGCCCCCAATATGAGTGATGTCAAACTCGCTATGACCATGCTGGCTATGCAAGTTTGGTCCGTGAGGTCAAACACAATCCTTTGCTGCTAACTAGGGCATACAAAACGTTTGCCAGACCTATACTTGAATACTGCTCACCTGCCTGGAACCCTGCTTGCAGTTTGGACATTAAAACATTAGTGAGGGTCCAGAGGCATTTTACAAGAAGAGTGCTCAACTCCTCTGCTCGTAATAAAATTCCGTATACCACCAGACTTGAAATTTTAGGCCTGAGTAACCTTGAACTACACTGTCTACCTTCTGACCTGAGCTTAGTGCACAAGGTAATCTGCCATAATGTCCTACCTGTTAATGACTAATTTTACTTCAACTGCAATAACACAAAGGCTATCAATAGATACAAACTAAATGTAATCCCTTCTAATCTTGATTGCAGGAAAAACTATTTCAGCAATAGAGTAGTAAATGTGTGGAGCACCCTGCCTGATCCTGTGGCTAGTTCCTCTAACCCCCGCACCTTTTACCTTAAGATGTCTACCGAGGACTTTATGCATTTCTTAAGAGGTCCCTAAGGGGGCGTGCATAAGCGCACCAGAGTAAATACCGTCCCTGTCCTACTGTCCAATTTATATGTACTCTTTTTATGTGTTTATGGCTATGTTTTGCTATGTTTATATACATTTATTTGTGCAATTTTTTCATGTGTTTTCATACTTGTTTCCTTGTACTTGTTGACAAATAAATAAATAAAATAAATAAATAAAACCTGATGCGGCCCTCAATGAAATAAAGCTCGACATCCGTGATCTTGAAGAATAACCTATTATAGGAAGACAGAAAACAAAACAAAACAAAACAACAGAACAATGCTTTGTTACTGGTATCTCCCAGCTAAAGTCTTTCAGGTGTCTGTCTAATTATCTACAGCCCACTAAGGACAATATTTTCTTCTCAGAGGGCACATATTTAGAATCAGATGCCTAACATAAAATGCATATTTAGTAACACCAACTAAAGAGACAGGAATTTTGACTTGGACTTATATATCAAATCTCTACATAAAATGGCAACATCATAATCCCATCACTTAATCCACAACATTATGGACTGAGGTACATAACCACTTTCTATGATATCTGCTAACATTTGTCAGCAGCATATTAGCACAAAAATGCACAATGTTTCACTTGCAGCCTAATTGCAGAAGTTCTTTGCAAAGAAGCATTTTTTAAAAATAAAACTGTTATATCTCAATTAGGAAAATGAAACTGAAGTAGTTGCTTTCTTCTAATAAATAACATCGCCTCATTAAGAAGTAACTGCACAAAATCTCCTCAGAGGACAGAAAAATTATTCTGCAATGTTTAATTTTTTTAATCCCAGTTTAAAACAGCAATAAATAAAGGGTGAAAACAACTAGCATTTAAATCTGCTGAAGGTATAGGAACTTTAAATGGCTTCCGCTTTTTCACTGGTTAAGATAATATAAAAATTTACTTGTATGCCTTGTTTTTAAGAAAGAACAAGACTTGATTTTCTTCTGTCCTTTGAATTATAGGCTATCTAGTAATTTCAAAAAACAAATTAAAGAAAGAAATAGCAATGTTAAGTATATTAATTGTTATATATGGGTATAGTATGCCGAGAGACCTACAGTAAATGAATAGTTTAGGTACAGACATTCATGGAGAAAATCTATTATGTGATTGTTAAGAGCTGACACTGATTTGATGGCAATACTCAATAGTCAGTCATGGTATGTTGTGAGGGAGGAAGCTATGACAAATTTAATGTAATCTCTAGGATTTAAAATTTAACACAATTTGGGGACTTCCTGTAACTTCATTCTTACTTTTCAGTATTTAGGAGCAATCCCATACCACTTAAACATGTGCCCTTTGCAACTTAAGTTTACATTCTCATGTTAAAACAACAAAGAAGTTTAACATGTTGTGTTGAAAGCAATCCGTTTTTTCCCCCGTCATCAGTTAAAGGCCTTTATTCTAATAAGGTTTTCATTAGTGAACAATTAGTACCACCTACATTACATCAAGAGAAATTGTAATCAACAGGTAGTAATGGCAAAATAGGTTCTTCAGCCAAGACTATTAAAATGCAATGAAGGATTAGCTGTAATGAGAGAAATTTGACTGAAAGAAACAAAGAAAATGAAAGGACAACTTAGTTAGATAAGGGAATTTCAGCAGGGCAGCTGGCTAAAATTTAGGATAATAATCCTCTCAAATAATAAGAAAAATTAACAAAAAATCAAAGAAAATCTTCCATAATACTATGTCTGTGAATAAAATCTTGCATTACGCAGGGACTGTCCAGCAGGGGTCAGAATACAACTGAGATCTTTTAACTAAAGATTATTTTTAAAAAACACATAAACAAACCTAGCATCCTAGACCTCAGAAATGTTACCATGCATGTCCTTGAATTGGGATTTTATTAAGGAACAAGACAATAAAAGTATATCAGTTGGAGATGGCAATGAAAGAGAAAGTAGCAATCAGTGGAGAATTAACATTCAATAGGGAAATATTCTTTAAAACAATTAATACCATGTAGGAAATGGCAGTGAAAGTATAAAGAACATTCACAAGATGGGATGTAACAGACAATGAAAAAAGCAATGAAAGGGAGAAAGCACCTAAGCCATACCGAGGAATGAACATTTTGTGGGGTTGGTGATGGGACAATATATCCAGTTTGAATTTGGGGAAAGAGATTAAGTCCAAAACATGCTCTATATGCACAGGGGTTTTTTTTTGTCTTTGAGAAAAAGGTAAAGCTCCTTCATATACTCTCCAGCTTTTGGAAGTTGGAGTTCAGCTGAAGGAGAGGGAATGAAAAAGAAGCTGAAAATCAGATGGAGGAGAAAGAATGAACAGAAAGGACAAGGAAGAAAAGAAAAGAAAAACGTCCTAAAACTCTGTGAAAAGACAGATAACGGATCAATCAGGGTTGGAAGAAAGAAGATGCTCTTGTTTATTCTTTCATTGCCCAACCCTGGTTCTCAAAGATTGTTGGCACAGCTTCCAAGGCTTCATGGAAAGTAGGAATGAAACTAGAGCTATTAATCTATAACCGACTGCTGGTGCTTTTTGCTGAGTCAGCCCAGCGGGTTCTGTAGCAGAGGTGAAATCTACCTACCTTCGCTACCAGTTCGCAAATGTGAGCATGCGCCACTTCCACACATGCGCAGAGTGTCAAAAAAAGGGATGTGATGATTCTGGGTGGATTGGTGGAGCCTGCTACCAAGAGCACTTGCAAAGGTAAGTGGGGTTGGGGGAGGGAATCTGCTGTGCCACGCAATTTATATTAGCTAGAAAACAGGAAATCCTGCTGTGTGTTGCAGTGATAATCGGAAATACCAGTTCGCCTGAACCCGTAGCATTTTTTTTACTACTGGTTCAAGCAAACTGGTAGCTTTTTTTTACTACCAGTTCAGACGAACTGGTCCGAACCGGTAGCATTTCACCTCTGCTCTGTAGCGTCCTGAATCTATGGCGCTTCTGGAACAGGATTATTTCAAATTGTTCTAGAAGTGTCCTCCTGTTTCATATCCCCTGCAGTGATTTTTGCATTAGCCTAAAATTGTAGGGTTTGGTTTCAGGAGTAAGGCTCATCCTTTCTTTCTTTTTCTTTCTTTAAAATTAAGTTAGGGGATTCATTACAAGTATTTTTAGAACACAACAAGATATTTAAAGTACTTTTACACAAGGAGTATTTACCATTCTGTTAAATCAGCACTACTTCACAACATATGAATAAACATTTTCCAGCATACACTCTCATCCAGTTTGTTGTTTAAAAGCTAAATTGGGTCATACTGTAAACCTGAACGTGTTTTGCTGGCTACAGATGTTAAAACATAAGGTTCCACAATAAAGCATTAAAAACCCAGATTTAATGGAGCATAATCAAATTTCTTAAAATACCTTCTAATAGATTTAAATAAGAATTTTATTTTAAAAAATGTTCAGAACATCAGAAGTCCTAAGAAGATACAGAAATTGAGATACATGTTAATGTATATTTTAAAAATACACACAGGAACAAGAAATTGTGAAATAAAGTATTGTACTGTAAAACACTGAAATTATTCTGGAAAGTATATTTTAGAATTGTACGTAGTACTTGAAAAGAAATGGAAGACAATAGTATGAAACAGTCTTTAAATGAATCAATGCTTAATGCATAATATAAAATAATAAGATAACATTTTAACAATAAGGAAAACTTGTAAGATTAAGTAAGAAATTAATTACATTAGATCTTTGGAATTTTATTTTATATTCTCCATTGTAATCATTCAGTAGATGTGCTGAAGGGAATAGCAAGCATATATTGTCAGCATATTCAAAAGACTCAGAAAGTAGGAATATTTTTGCATTCAATCCATAGATGAAAAGATGGTATATGATCAGAAATGAAAGTTTCTTTATTTCCCTTAGAAGGAATTATAATTAAAATGACAGTGTTGAATTAAATGAACTGACCTAAACTATAAGAAGAGAGAAGAGAGGAACATTGCTGATAAATTATATTGATTTTAATTACAACTGGATAGTTGGAATTTTCACAGATTAATGGATCTGTGATCTTGATTTGGAGTATTTCTAAATATCTAGATTTTAACTTGCTATGACAATTTTAATTTCTGGATTATTGATTGAAATGGTTATTCAAATGGAAAGGGATATGGAATTAATATTGAGTAAGGGTGCAAACTGAAGTGGATATTGTGTGACTGGATATTGTGATGTCCTTGATGGATAATCAGCAATTGTCTTTTTAAAATGTAAAATCTAGTTTGGAGAAAGATGGAACATTTAATGAGATTACTTTGTCACAAACTTCTCTAGACCTCATATCAGTTCAGCACAGTACCAGATGAGATAAAATGAAAGTCATAACTAATTGTGAAAAAGATGGACCAAGAAGTACTTACCTGATTAAAAGCCCATGAAAGGTACACAAGAAAAAAATCTGATAAATTTTCTAGATTGAAATATTATTAATTTTGAAAGTTTGAAGCAAATTTACAATTAGAAGTTAAGGATTTCTATTCCTGATAAAACTTTGCAGGCCTGGTGGAAAGCCACAAAGTGGCTGCATTGAAACTTAAAAATTTATTGGCCCAATATTTTATCTAGTATATTTTCCAGGACAGATATCAAACTTACTTTTCTTATCAAAATTAAGAGGGTGATATAATTTATAATGAATTCGGTGTCATTAACACACAGTACTGCATTACGTTTTCATGGACCAAGGTTTTCATGCATTTTATTTGTTGCTATCCTCTGGATTTTAGAGATACTTGCAAATATGTTTAGGCATAACATCCTTTAATAAGAAACTGTACAAAGTCTATCTGAGTCTCTAATGTGGAAGTACACAGATTGCTGGATAGCCTCTCTCTTGTAAATTAAAAGCATAATCTTAGGGATGGGTAGAATTTGCAAAAGTTAGGACCATCTGCTTCTGACTTGCAACGCTCTGGACTGACTCTAGAATCGGGAAAGTGCAAAGAATTTGGGATGTATTTGAATGGGAGATTCCTATATTTATTTATTTGCCAATGTATTTATATCTCACTTTTTTTTAGAAATGGAAAAGGCTTGGATAAGAACACATGGAAGTAGATGAAACTAGTACTATAAACATTCAGAACAATTGAGCCAATCCTGGGAAAGATGAGTGAAGAATCTTAGTCCAGTGTATGCCAAGAATGTATACTCCAAGAATGTCACCCAAGGTATAAAGATCCCCCCCACCAATCTATCCAGCTAAATAAAGAGGTACCTAAGCTGGATGGCAGGAATAGAGGAAGCCACTGGAAGCTGATGAACACTTTATTGCAATAATAGCAAAGACATCACATCATGATCCATGGAAGAAGGCAATGAAAACTAGCAAAGATAAATTGATTGATGATATATAGTGGCAGAAAAAGGTTTTCACATGTCAGATGGCACTAAACAAGCTATGGGAAATTGCTGAGGTTCTTTCAGAGTACAAGTGCTGTTTATGACCCAGCTAGATTAAAGCCTTTGGGATAGCTAATTGCTGATGTTTGGTGGGTATGAAAATAAAATCTGAAACAGCAATGAAAGAATTACATGGAGTGTAAGAATCCCTAACATGAGAAACACAATGCAAGGTGAAGTAATCTGACTAACATAACATTGCCTTCATGTCATGTGGGATAGGAAGCCACAGATTGGATGCAACACGGTGACTGGTTCCAAATTTGTAAAGATTGAGATGAAAGGTTTATTTAACTATATACCGAGGGACGCTGGATTGAAAGAAGATGACTGATTTTAAAATTGAAAGAACAACTATCAAACACCATCCCTGTGCTGATAATACTCTTCAGATACACCTTCATTGTCACTTCTAAAATTGGTTTTGGTACCGCTTGATATTATTTGGGCTTCACCAGCTTTCATAACTAGAGCTGTCAATTTAGTTGCATTTTCAGCTAATGATACTGATGATGATAGCTGAAAATGCAACTAAATTGACAGCTCTAGTTATGAAAGTAAGTGAAAAAAATAGGCCTAGCATTAAATATAAAGAAGCTCAAATAATATCAAGAGGCACCAGAACCAATTTTAGAAGTGACAATGAAGGTGTATTGAAGTTATAGTTTCTTCTTTTTTAGGGCTGACTACCAGCAGTAAAAGAACCAGAAATCAAGAAACATACACAGACTAGCTGTTTGTAGAACAACAACGAAAGCCCTGGATAAAGATATTCAAATGCTGTAATTTGCCTATATTTTAAAAGATCAGAATGATCTTTTAAACAATGATTTTTCCTGAAACACAATATGGAAATGAAAGTTGGGTTTTCTGATAGGACAAAAAGAGCATTGATATATTTTGAACTTGGTATTGGAAATTTTTGAGGATACCATTGCACAGTAAAGAAAACAAACAAATGGATTGTAGAGTGCATCAATCCAGAATTCTTACTCAGGGAACCAATAACTAGGCTGAAATATTGGGCATGTTATGGAATTAGTCAGTCAGTCAGTCAATCAATCAGTCATCTCTTATGGGCTTTCTTATAAGGCAGGGGTATCCAAACTTGGGAACTTTAAGACTTGTGGACTTCAACTCCCAGAATTCCCCAGCCAGCATGGCTGGCTGGGGAATTCTGGGAGTTGAAGTCCACAAGTCTTAAAGTTCCCAAGTTTGGACACCCCTGTTATAAGGTATAAGGTACAAATTGAGCCATTCAAATTGAACAACTATTATTATGAAACCTTTCCAATTGTTCTTGTCAATTTAACTATTCCTTCACACAATACACAATACCCTTATTCTGACTTAGACTATTGACATATCTAGTTTAGCTTCACCAAGCTTGGGTGGTTGTGTTTTTAAGCTTTCAGGGAATGTCTTCCAATTTTGTCTGAAGAAACTTGTGACTGAACTTAGAATATTTTTCAAGCAAAACATAAACGGAACTTCATAGCTATATGTACCCCTGCCATTGCTACATATGCTCTCCTTAATGACTGCAAATAAAAGATCACTTTCATTTTTGTAACTGAAAAGTTATCATTGTAAATCTGGCATGCTCCTCTTAAGACTGTTTGATGTTTTCTGCAAGAGTACAATTCTGTGTTCAGTTATAGAAAAAAAAATACAGGGAAAACGCCATGAATGAAATCTCTAAACTGGACTCCTTAACTCCTTTTTTCCTGCATAATTATCCATAACCAGCTGCTGAGCCAATGTTTCTCAAACTTTGCTGCTTGAAGATATGAGAACTTCAAGCTCAGAATTCCGAACAAGGACAGTAAGTTGGGGAATTTTGGGAGTCAAAGTTCATACATCTTCAAGCTGCCAAGGTTGAGAAAGACAGTGCTAAGGGAATTTGGTCAATGGTTGTAGTGGTCCCTATAATTCAAGCAATAGTTCCGTGGAAAAGGCTTTCATAGTTGATTTTGAAAACCTCAGTAATTGCAGTTCCATACAAGAAGAATTTGTATTTTTTGGAAGAGCAAACTCATGCAAACAAGCCATAAAATAGGACAGTTCTGCTAGCAATGCAAGATCAATGCAACTTATCTCATAGTGGTGACGTGACAGCTCATGATCATGGATACGGTCATCAAAAGTGCTTCCATTCAGTATTTATTATGGCTTCCCCAAGAGGGACGTGGTGGTTCAGTGGCTAAGATGCTGAGCTTGTTGACAGAAAGGTAGGCAGTTTGGTGATTCGAATCCCTAGTGCTGCATAATGAAGTGAGCTCCCATTACTTGTCCCAACCTAGCAGTTTGAAAGCATGTAAAAATGCAAGTGGAAAAATAGGAACTACCTTTGGTGGGAAGGTAACAGCGTTCTGTGTGCCTTCGGTGTTTAGTCATACTGGCCACATAACCATGGAGACGTCTTTGGACAATGCTGGGACTTTGGCTTTGAAATGGAGATGAGCACCCGCCCTAGAGTTGGGAACAACCAGCACATATGTGCAAAAGGGGAACCTTTACCCATGCAAATCTTCCATTCCAAGTATGAATCACGGTTTTGTAAACAGGAGCTAGAAGAATGGATAGATCTTGATTAAATTAACTGCTTATAGGACATTACACCATTGTGCAATCTTATTCCTCAAGCAAAACTGGTTACTATGATTCTATATAACTAAATATTTATTTGTCTGGAAATGAGAAGACGGTTAAGATAATCTTATTTGACTATATGAAGAGATTTCAACCTGGTTTCCTTACCTTTATGAATAATAACATAGATATGCTGGCCAGCAGATGGCACTGTTGTTTCATTATATATAGAAACTCACTAAGCATTGATAAACTTTCTCAAAAACCCCTTATTGAAGAGAAGCAGCGTTAAATAAGGCAGCCTCACTTTTAATAATTCCTTGAATACTTGGAAGGGATTAAAATCTTGGCAAGGCTGATATTTAGTATCATAGCAAGGTCAGCAAACACCAAGAACTATAAGTTAGCATATGCTGCCAATAATAATGCATACAAGGCAGTGGTGGGATTCAAATAGTTTAACAACCAGCTCTCTGCCCTAATGACTGGCTGGATAGGCATGGCTGGGTGATTATGTGACTGGGTGGGTGTGGCTGGAGGTCAGAAGTTGGATTTGACATCACTCTTGTGGATGATGCCTATGTGAGCCAGGCGAGGATGAGGAGGAATCCAGGGGTCTTGGGGGGGGGGAGTGGGAGGAAAGAGGGAAAATGCCCCACTAACCAGTCACTGTACTGGCACCACTACCGAGAGGGAGAGATCCAACGTGTGTGTGTGAGAGAGAGAGACAGAGAGACACACAGAGAGAGACACAGAGAGAGACAGACACAGAGAGAGAGACAGAGAGAGACAGAGAGACAGAGACAGACAGAGACAGAGATAGAGCGAGAGCACATCACCACCAGCCCTGATATCAGAAATTGGATCTCTCCCTCTCTCTCTCTCACAGACACGCTTACATGCATAGAGGTTGGATCAGAACTCTCTCTCTCTCTCTCTCTCTCTCTCTCTCTCTCTCTCTCTCTCTCTCTCGCGTGCGCGCACGCACGCTTTAGTGCCTGGCAGGTGGGGCACTTCTCACTTTGCCACTTTCCCTCTTTTTTCTCCCTTCTTCTCCTTCAGACAAAAGCTGTTAATACCTAACCCTATTAATACCTCTTATTCATCCTGTGGGTAAAGCTTCACCTAGGTTAGGCAGGCTTAGAAAGTCTGCCAGTGCTGTTCCTCATTTGGCAATGCTTAAGGAGAATTAGGGGCTAACGACATTCTCATCTCTGCTACCGGTGAAGCTGTCAGAAAGACTTTTTGGCAGCCATGCAAGACCTCTCAGCACTAATGAGAGACGCGGCTCTACTGCCCAGGGGAGGCAAAGCCTCTCGTTTTGTGCACACCAGCCGCTGCTGGCAGATATGGTTATATGGGTGGCATGGTGAGTCCATCCTGGGCATGGATATTCTGCTGCTAGCCCAGCAGCCCGGCCCAAGCGACGGTTTAATTTTTTTTTCCTGTGGGGGACTATTGAAATGGGAAGTGTGCCTCTGCCTACATAACTAAGGGGAGACGCTCTGCTCCACCAAAACCAATGGCTTGAAAGCGGTTCCTTTGCTACCCAACCCCCATTCCCCTGCCCCCTTCCCCAAACAACTCCCCCCCATGGAAACGTGGCATGCCATTTGGGTGGGAAATGCCTGGAATGTAATAAATCCCACCAACTCACTTTCCACTGGCAGGCTGGCTAGTGGGATGAGAGGAGAGGTGGAGAAGCAGGAGGGGAGCTGAATGGATAGTAGCACTCCAAAAGAAGGCAGTTGAGGCAGTGGTGAAATTCAAAATTTTCCCTATCAGTTCTGTGGGCATGGCTTGGTGGGTGCGGCTTGGTGGTTGTGGCTGTACAACTGACTCACACACAATGTAAAAGCAGCTGGACTTCACACTAAATGGCCCCTGCAACAATCAGGAACCTCATAGAGTCACAGAGAGCTCAAAAATGAACTAGTCACACTTTACACAAAAATAACACAAAAGTTGCACAGCTGACTCACAGACAATGTAAACACAGCTGGACTTCACACAAAATGGCCCCTGAAACAAGCAGGAACCTCACAGAGAGCTCAAAAACCAACTGTCAGACTTTACACAAAGATAACACAAAAGTTGCACAGCTGACTCACACACAATGTAAACATAGCTGGACTTCACACAAAATGGCCCTGAAACAATCAGGAACCTCACAGAGTCACAGAGAGCTCAAAAACGAACTAGTCACACTTTACACAAAAATAACACAAAAGTTGCACAGTTGACTCACACACAATGTAAACACAGCTGGACTTCACACAAAATGGCCCCTGAAACAATCAGGAACCTCATAGAGTCAAACCAACTATTACACTTTACATAAAGATAACTCAAAAGCTTCACAACTGACTCACACACAATGGCCCCTGCAACAATCAGGAACCTCACAGACAATCAGGTAACCTGATTGGTAGCAAAAAAATGCTAAACAAATGTTCCGATGATCATGCTGCACAGCTGATTATTGCACAGCTGATTGCTGGTGCTGTGTCCTCAGAGAGATGACCGGTGCCTGTCAAGAAATGCGGAGAGTGTTCTGATTGGCTGTGACGTGCCTGCCGGCTGGTGGGAAAATCACAGCCCACCGATTGGTTCCCCGTCTGACAGCTACTATATAAATAGCTGTCAGACGGGGGCTTGTTCTTGTACTGTTGTTGGTTGTCATTCTGTTAATAAATAGTTCTGCATCCTGCTAACGTTTCCTTAGTCTCTTTAATACGGAATTAGAGACATAAAACTGGTGACGAAGGTGTCTTCAACTGACCCGCCTATGATTTCCACGATGGTTGCCATCAATGCTTTTGCAGAATTCCACCCCGAAAAAGAGTCTTGGGAAGCTTTCCTCAAACGTTTCGAGTGCTTCATTCAAGCAAATGACTTAGCGGGACTCTCTTCTGACAGAAAAAGAGGGTTTTTAATTAGCTATTGCAGGCCCAAAATGTTTGCCACAACCCACACATTGGCAACCCCGACTCCTGTTCATGACATACCATTGGACATGTTGCTAACTAAATTGAAGGCACATTATGCCCAGACGCCCTCTCGTTTCACTCGCCGGCATATTTTTTGCCAATGCACCCAAGCTGAGGATGAATCAGTGAACTGATACATTGCCTCAGAGAGCCGCGGCCATACACTGTGAGTTCGGAGACCTGGACGAGGCTTTGCTAGAACAATTCATTTTTGGTGTCCGCAACTCCTCGCCAGATCAGAACTCACACTGAAAAACCTTTAAAAAACTTTTTTAAAGCATTGTTTTACTACCTGTTTGGGCGAATAGGTAGTAAAAAAATGCTAAAAAAATGTAAAACAAAAAGTTCTGATGATAGCATCTTTCCCAAAAAGACTTGGATATTGGCATGTAGGAGGCGTGGGAGGGCATTGCATTGCTTTCCGCTGCCCTCCTTGCAGTGAAATCCAAGCTGGAGTAATGGGGAGAGAACTGCAGTTTTGCAGGTGCTGGAGAAGGAGAAGCCCAAAGCTCCCTATTTTCTCCGCTCCCTTGGGGGAGGGGCGAAGCACACTATTTCAGTTGGTTCGCAGAACTGCACAAAAAGTTAGCTAGCAGTTCTGGCGAACCAGTACAGAATGGCTGAATCCCACCACTAAATACAAGGACAGAATTGGAAAGACTGCAACAAAGAGCAAATAAAGCTGGAAAGACAAAGTAGGTCTGAGATGGGGGGGGGGTGTCTTTGGCTCTGGGAGAATTACCATACTTGGTCATGGATGGAGTTGCAATGACCCAGACTGACCCCGGGCGTAATCTGAGGGTCCTCCTAGATTCATGACTCCTGCTCAAGGAACAGTGCAATTGTGGCCAGGGGAATCTTTGCACAACTTCAGGTTGAGTGCTACGCCCATTCCTGAACCAATGTGCCCATCTCACAGTCACCTTTGCCCTCCTGACCTCCTGCTTGGATTATTGCAATGTGCTCTACATAGGGTTGCCCTTGAAGAGAATTTGGAAGCATTGGTTTAGTTCAGAATGCCGCAGCAAATGACAATGATAAATAAATAAATGAAAAGAAATCAAATTTTATAGCATTATTTGATGGGTATAATGGGTATTAGAAGTAAAAGGAAGGCTTATTTGGACAAGGTTAAGTTTTTTAGTGGACATCAGGGCTGAAATAACAACACTTTTTGGATTTGTTTATAGCATGGGTGTCAAACTCACCATTTTATGTTGCCATCACATGATGTTTCACGACTTTTTTCGCCAGGTGGGCATGGCCTGCATGTAATGCATCAGGACCATGGGCCGCCAGTTTGACACCCCTGATAGATAAAAGATGGGACATAAGCAGTGGAGGGTTCCTAGCTAGTTTACTACTGGTTCACTGAGAGGGCGTTTTGCATGCATGCTGCTTGCTTCACTCGTGTGAGCGCATTGCTGCGCATGTGCAGTTGACTGAAAATGGTTCTGTGCAAGCACAGAAACATGCCGGAGATTGCAGAAAAGACCGGGGAACTGGTTCGGGATCATGGCAGGCCTGTTCCAGCAACCCAGGCCACCATACCATTACCAGTTTGGCCGAACCGGTAGGAACCCACCACTGGACATAAGAGGAAGTGATCTTTTGTTACAAGAGAAAATGATGTTATTAAAATTGCTTACACTTTTTGCCATGAAGGGTGAAGTACCTACCTATTTCTTGTCTTTTCCCTTGCTATATGTATCTTTTCTATTATTTTATTCTTTAGCTTATGTTAGCCTTTACTATTATATTTGTAATCTTTAATAAAATTACTATGAGCAGAAAATAAAGTTATTTTCTAAAATGAGGTTTGATCTTGAAAGGACTAATTAAAAAAAATCTAAATGGCCAGGATAACCTTTTGCACAGTTTCAGGCTAAGTGCCAGTTATGCCCCTTAAAAGAAGTAGATTTTTAAAGGACTAACAGAATCATAAAAAAAGAGGAAAGGCCTGACAATCCATTGCCCTGTGAACTGGATTTTAGTGCTGTTTAAGTTTCCAGGCACCTTGTTTTGACTTTCCTTAGTCATTATTTTGTTTCTGGGGCAGCCTGACAAATTTCTGGAGCCTTTCTATTATCAACATTTCTTTCTGAGAAGATAAGCTCATTCCTAGTTAGAAAAACAAAGATCAAATGAAAATGCAGTGCTTGAACTTTAAGCACTTTCTCCTTCTCCCTCCCTCCCTTCCTTTTTTTCTTCCTTCCTTCCTTTCTTTCTTTCTTTCTTTCTTTCTTTCTTTCTTTCTTTCTTTCTTTCTTTCTTTCTTTCTTCTTTCTTTCTTTCTTTCTTTCTTCTTTCTTTCTTCTTTCTTTCTTTCTTTCTTTCTTTCTTCTTTCTTTCTTCTTTCTTTCTCTCTCTCTCTTTTTCTTTCTTTTTATGTATGTATGTATGTATGTATGTATGTATGTATGTATGTATGTATGTATGATATTTATTCAATCACTATTTCTTTAAAGCTCAGTAACAAAGGTCATCTGGATTGACACCAGTTTAGTTATGTAGGACTTTTCTTAATACCATTCAGGGTCCTTTTTGTTTATAGTTCATCTAGCACTGATGCTCCTAAGGAACTCGGTCTGTGTAGCCATCCATTGTTCTCTGACCCCTTAAACATGCACTTAGAACATTCTGAAACTGCATCTTGGCTTAGACACTAAGCTGAATGAATCAAAAAGCAAAGATGAGCCAGTAGAAAGTTTAAGCAATTCATGGTATTCCTGGAACGTCTTTTGTGTTTCAGAACCAATGAAGCAGCAGACAGCATTTTCTCACTTTTCGAAGTCTTCTGTCAACTGTCTTATTTGTAGCCATTTATCACCTACCCACCCACATAACATTTCTTAAAACAACGTGAGCAAACTGTGTTATTTTTGTTGGACTTGTTGTAAATAACCCAGTTTGTTCTCTTTTCGTGTGGATGTATAAGCTGCATACTGGTTTCAGAGGCTTTGGCCTAAAATAGCTACTTCATAAAATACTGTAAGATTAAATTGCTCTTGATTTTGACAAGTAAACATATGAGCTCTGGTTCTAGCAATTGTTCCAAAAATGAGCACTGGCCTCTCTCTCCAGCGACATCTCTCTTTCGATGTCAGCCCCTTCGCATAGAGTCGACAGTTGATAGGAGAAAAAGCATCTTTTAGTGGGCGCTCGCTCGGTTGTGACTCAGCCCTCTTCTCGCCCGCTCCCCCCCTCTCGCCTCTCTCATCCGATGAGACTCGCGCGCGCACAGCGCGCCATCTGGAGCGAGAGTCTGACCACCAGCGTGATACCACTGTGGCGGCACTGCACCCCCCTACCAGATCTTAGCCTACAAACCCCATGGACCAACCAAAAGGCCCAAAGCTCTGACGCTGCGACGATGAGTAAACCTTAATTCTTATACCCACTTACAATTTCTCTCTCTTTATTACACTACTCTCCTCCCCATCCTCTTATTTCCCCCAATCCTAATACTAACATCTACATAATTAACAACCAACTCTTCTCCATAACCCCTTCCCCAACACACCAAACCCCCCCCCCACCCAAAATATACCCCAACAAAATAAAAACCAATAACCCCCCACCAACCACCAACAACACACAACCCCCCCCCCACACAAACCACACAACAAACCCCCCCCCCCAACTTCTAAACACCACCCCCCCCAACCCCCCCCCCCCCCCCCCCCCCCCCCCCCCCACCCCCCCCCCCCCC